>JAVCKT010013605.1:0-24995 GCA_032273925.1 Rhynchotus rufescens
GAACAAGAGCCCATTTAGAAGTTCATTAGGTGACAAGTTCATTAGGAGAAAATAGTTGGCTGTATATATAATACAGATGGACAGTTGCCATGTCTCATAGAGTTTTGTGCATTAAACAGGCTGCTCAAGAAAACAAGCACCTTTCTCTATGTGTTTATGGTTTTGAGAGAGATACTGACACTCTGTTGTCAGTTCTTGGACCTTTGTCATCTGTGCCCATGCAGTAGGGTCCTGGCTGTTGTCTTGGTGCTGCAGCCCTTTGTAAAGCCTTGCACTCTTCTTGGTCCTTGTAGTTTTATTTTTTGGTCAAAGTGACCAAAAGTGACAAAGTGACACAGAATCACAGAATGGTTGAAGTTGGAAGGGACCTCTAGAGATCATCTAGTCCATCCTCCCTTGGTCCTTATATTTTATTTTTTCTTGGATTGCGGTCGGCGATGCCAACGCTGCTGTGGAATGATGAGGTTAATTAGGTAAAACGTGAGGAAGGTTTTGAAGGCCTCCCTGTGCAGTGGCAGGGCCTCACTGAGGAAGCCTTGCTGCAGGGGGAGAAGGTAACGTGAATCCTGGCTTAAACCTGTCCTTGCCATCCTTTCCTACCCATCCCTCAAAAAGCATTAACTGCCAACCTCATTAACGTGTATCAGAAAGAAGGTCTGTGTAGGAATTCACTTACCGAGCACATCTCTCCATTCCATAAATGGAGGAAGAGAAGGGAGAAGAGGAGTAAAGGAATAAAGCCTGCAAGGGCCTGAAAAGGTGGTGCAAAGTGTGTTGGCTTTATTAGCAGAACATTTACTGCACCTTGCAGGCCTCCTTTATCATAAATACTTAACTAATTTTCAATAGATATAAGTGGTTTAAGTATTGCTTCCTGTTGAATTAGCAGTTGCTGAGCATTGGAGTCTTTGTGCAGTCCTGCAATCCACTAATGTGATATTTAATGAGGAGACATCAGGCTGGAGAAAGGTAGTCAATATAAATCAGTGTTTACAAAGTGTGATTAACTCTGAAATATTTCATCAATGCTGTGGTCCCAGGCAGGCTCTATGCTAATTACTAGAACCTGCACATGTTCCAGGGGACTTTGATGGACCCTGAGTGCGGCAAACACGGAGCAGCAAAATTGCAATTATGCTCGGACTGTCTCTGATGGCAATTTATGCATTTGGTGCGATGACCTCTTGCTTCCCAAGAGGGCAATAAACAGAATGCATTTTCATTAAGATACTAATGCACTTAATCACAGGGGGAAAGGGTTAGAAAGTAACGAAATACCTTTTAAGCAAGATGTGACAGCCTGATGGGGAAGATACTTTATTTAAAAGTCAGTTTCCTAATAAAACTTCGGACTACCGCAAAGTCTGTCATTGTAGGCATGGGCAGTAGGGTGCGTGGCCAGACAGGTGAATAAGCTGAGCTAAGCCTTTTATAAAAACTCTGGGGTACCACAGCAAAAGAGGACAGACCACTCTCTGTTTTGGACTTGGATTCCAAAAGGTGTAATATTAAATATGCAAAGAATATCTTTATATTCTACCTAATATCTCCCCCTCCCCCTTTTTTTTTTAATTTAGTGGAATAAATTACAAATGCTAACTAACTCCAACAACAAAACGGAGATGCTACCCGGCCCTGGAGAGATTATGCATAAGGATCTGGCTTGCTCTAGGCCTTCAGGAAGGTTGGGAGAGACAGGAGTGACGAGCATCTCCCCCAGGGTTTATTCTAGTGTCAACTTGCTAAGGATCATCCTTTACCTGGTGCCCCTCAGCACCCAGCCTTTTTGTTCAGAGCAGAGAAGGGGAGAGATGCCCTGACTAGCAGAGCTGACCCAGGAGCTGTAGGATGTGCAAGATGTGGTAATAAAAACTCAATTAATGCATTTGGATTACACTGTGCCTACCGTTCTGGAGGTAGAAGCTCCATAGCCCTGTTCTATCTTGACATGCAATAAAGCACAACTCTGGAGTATTTGCTCCCTTTTCATATTCCACCTGAAGAACGATTGATGAAATTGGTGAAAAAGCAATGATTATTTCAGGTAGGAGCCTAAGCCACGTGGTGTGGGGCAGACGACGAGTGACAAAATTTCCTCTTCCTCCCAACAGGAATAATTAGCACGAAGGCTTTTGCTTGGGGCCATGCATGGAACCAGCTACAGACACACATTGATTACTCACGTGTAGTTTTTACACTTATCTTTCTAAATTGAAAAAAAAAAAGGTGAAAAATCTTTTTCTTTACTGTGGCTGTCAGTATTTGCTTTAAGGACGTGTCCTTTCTGTAGCGTTGTACAGTCTTTGTGTTCCAAAACTAAACCTCAACTGTGCGAGTACTTTGCATATTGATTGTATTGGTTAGCTAATGATTCTGAATACCTCTTTATTTTTTATGTTCTCTGACAGGTAACATAGAATACAGCTGCCCAGCAACAAACGAATGTGAAATCACGAAGCGCAGACGCAAGTCCTGCCAAGCTTGCCGCTTCATGAAGTGTTTAAAAGTTGGCATGCTGAAGGAAGGTAAGGCTCATCCAGTCAATACGTATCTCTGTGCAAACACGTGTAGCAATTATAAGGCAATCAGGAGAGGAGAGAGATGGGTGAGTGTTGTGAGCAGCTCCTGGAGAGGCAATCTGCACCAGCGCTGGCGCTTCCCGGCGGCCTCAGTGTCAGCTCAGGGACTGCTCAGGGATCTGCTTAGAGCTCATCTTCTCTGGGCTATTTCCTCCCATACAGAGCGTGCCCCAGCAAAGTGTGCCCCAATTCGGTCTTCTTCAGTTGGTAACTTTTAGAGTAATCATCAGATAAAATTCCCAAACGTTTTTACGTTATGAATTTTCCAAGGTACTTTTCTTTTATTCTTCATCTATTTTTTGGCTTAAGAAAATTTATCTTTGAGTGCATCCACTCAAATTGCTGTAGCTACACTGGAGAAATACTGGTACATAGAACAGAAGATGCTGACTTTTTTTTTTAAGTAGGTAACACTGATCTCTCACTACAAATATATGCTGGGAATTTTAATTTGTCAGCTGTGTGTAAAGGATCTTGAATCACAGAAAAATATAAAAATGCATATCCAAGAAACAGTATCTCACATATATATCTCACATAGTTCATGATTGATCTGTGCTACAGGAAGAAGTTATTCTTTGAATCTCTGTTGCCTGTTACTGGTGTTAATGTATGTACAAAAATGGACTTCTAGCTGTATGTATTTTATCCTGTTTTATGGATAAAATACATGTTCCAAATTCTGAAAAAGAGAACCTTTTAAAATGAAATGTAATGTTTTCTAAATATCATCAGCAGTGGATAATACTTTTTGTTAAGCAGTCACTCTAAAATAGTCCCGTGTAATTTTGTTTTGTCAGTGCTTAAAAAGCCAGCTTTAGCAGATAGCTGATTTTTGCAAATTGTTTGATTGTAATTTAAAGCAGGCTTAAGGATGTAGCTATCAAGATAAAATCCGAGAACACAGCCCAGTGGAGAGATGATGGGCAAATTAGGCGTCTCACGCACCTACAGACATATTCTTATTGGATTATACTTACTAAGAATAAACCTGGTTCTGTGCAACTACTTTGGCAGACACTATGATCCTGTGAGCCAAATCCTGCTGTCCTTAGTCTTACTTGAGCAAAACTCCTGTGGAATTCAGTGGGATTTTGCCTCAGTAAAAATGGCAGGATTTCACCCTCTCTTGCAGTGGCGATGGGAGGGCTCCCTACTTGCAAAAATCCTAATATAGTTAACAACTAAAAATAGTTCTTTAAAAGTTTATATGGAATGCTTAGATAAACTGTAGAATGAAAGGAATGCCTGAGTATGGCACCTTTTGAAACACACTGTGCTTAACATCTTTTTTGATAAGAGCTCACAACAGCAGTGACCGAATATACAGGCCTATCGAACAGCTTGTTGGAAATGGAATGGTGCTTCCAAGAACATGTACAGGGGGGCTAATTTCAGCCTTTTCTTTTAAATTTAGGGGGCACAATTGCCCCTCCTTCCATATACATATTTGTAAATCTAGTTTGTGTGCAGCTCCTGGAACTGATTGAGGAAATGAAGTGACTCTTCTACAAATGAGTAATTATCTCAGTTACCAAAATTACATGCAGAATCATAGTAATTCTGCACACAATTCAGATGCACATCATGCATCTGATGATTTTTTGCATGAATTATCATTGTCTATGGATGCAAATCACAACAGAGTTTTTTTGATCAGAATAACTTAAATATTTTATGCCAAATCTACATACATTTTTTTTTTTCCTGGAAGTTCTGCAATAACAAAGCAGTGAGTGGTAGCAAGTCTGATAGGACAACTTGTAAGGGTCTGCAAGGGAGGCTTGTTTTCTCGCCCCCTTTAGTGGTCACTCAGAACCAGGATGGTCTCCAAAGTTAAAGTACACTCGAACTAGAGAGCATGGGAGGGTAGTTTGGAGACAGGCTTTGTTTGTTTTCCTACCTATGGGAAGTCTGAAGATGAGGTTTTTGGCTTTGGATATGGCAGTGCCCTTTCTGCACAACCTGTGAAGAACGATGATACACTTTTTTTTTTTTTCTTCTCTGTGTAAACTGGTGCAGGGTAAATTTATTGATTAGCATGGACTTAGAGCAGGAATTATTTCAGCCGGCTCTATCTTAAACACATCTTTATTATAGACAAGGATTTCAGTTCCATACAGCATGTCAGAGATCATGCTGCAGTAAATCTATTCAAATGTAAACCTGTTCAATTCAATTACCAGTTTATAATAAAATTTGCTGCTGCAGCCTCCACGTTTGTCACAGCAGTCCCTCCGTGCTGATGGCACAGCATGCCTTGGAATTGACAGCCGAAATCTATTTACAAAAAAAAATTTGTTGCAGACCTGAAATAAAATCAAGTTGAAGCAGCTTTGAGAGGAGCATCATGTTCCTTGCAGAAACTTCTGCACAACTAACAATGCCCGTTTCTGCAGAAATTTTCCATGACGGTTTTTAACAGGGCCATAATTGATATAATTATCAGCCCTTGTGCTTCCTTTCACACTGTGAAAGACTTTATTATAAAGTATAGATAGTATAAAATTCGGAGTATAAAATTCATGACGTAAAGGGCTTGAGAAAAGTTGCCTAGTCTTGTTTTAGCTGTTGGGGCAAGGCGTGAAAACCACCCCCAAACCTACAGCCCCTGTTGTGAATCGTTTCTTGGGGGAAGAAAACTTGGCCTAGACTAAACCTAAACTTGGTTTCCCCCCCAGACCCAGTGTTTGTGAGAAGGGCTAATGCTGCAGGTTTGGGGCCAGGTTGGGGGCAGCCATCTGGGGGCTTTGGGCACACGTGTGTTGGACCAAAGCCTTTGGTAGAGACTAAGGAGCTTTTAAGTGCATAATAAATATGTATGGGTTTCATGTTTTCATTTGCTTTTCCAGTGAAAGGTTTTTAATAGTGGACACTTTCCTCAGCGATGTGTAGAAATCTTGGAGTTTTGTGTTTCAGTACTGTGAGAAGTTAGGTTCTCCAGGATCACAACCGGTCCCTTTTCCCAGATGCGGTTTCTTCCATCTGCCCGTGCTCTGTGTTGCTCTCACACAGGAGTGTGAGACAAGTGGAGACAGATGAAGCAGCATAAAGGTTCCCAAACAGTCTGGGGAAAAGATGTAACACGTGTCTCTCGTGGCTTCTACACAGAATATTACTGAAAGAGGAGGAAAAAGGCAAAAAATACATGATGCCTGGCTTTGTTTAAAAGGTGCAGGTATATGCTTTAAGACAGTCTTTGTTTCTAAGTTTGTTTGTTTTATAATCTGTCTTTTAAGCTTTCAAACTCCTCTTAAGACAATGATTAGTTTCCTTCAGTTGATTGAATTAGATCTATGTTTGTGTGTAGAATTGGGCATTTTAGCTGTTTTCCCTTTCAGACAGATTATTGCAGAGAGAGGGGGGACTTCATTTTGTTTTCTTTTCTTGAAATAGAAAATTGGATGCAAAACTACCTAAGTTGATATGAAAATTCCTGAGCTGATTTTGACCTATATTTTTCCAGTTGCTAGCAGATCTGTTTGAATTGTACTTTCATATAAGCTCCTGTTATATGCCATAGTTATGTGCCTTTTAGTACCACCCAAGGGACTGAAGACCGTACGTACCAGCATCCCTGTGGAGTACAGGATATTATTCCAAAATTATCACACCATCACTTACTCAGAATGACTGTGTGTAACCCACTGAACTAAGCATTCAAAACTGAAAATACCTTGTTCCGATGCACAACTCATACAAATATTTTTTCAGATAGTTATCCCATGATACTCAGTTTTCTCTATGGAAACAGAGCCCCAGCTTCTGTTCTTTCTGCTCTTAACACCATTGCCCAGTGCAGACTCATGGTTAAGAGGAGAACCCGTTGGGTGGCACTAACACCGTCATGGGCAGCGTGAGGGAGTTGGGTCTTGGCTTAGCTGTTAACGTCCTGAACAGTGTTCTTAGCATGACTGCTGATACCAAAGCACCTCTTTATATCCCTTGTCTTTTGAAAGTGGGTTTCAAAATAGTCTCTCAAAGTAGGTTCTGTAGTTGTTTAAAGTGTCTATGGGCCAATCTCAGGGCAGTGGTCAGAATCTACCTCGTGTGTACAGATATTCTTTAAGATTTTTCCTTCAGTGCTCACCCAATAAAAGCAATTACTGGCAGCCTGTAAAATACTTGAGTTTTTTAGACAATCAGTTCAGTCACAGCTCTGTTTGGAATCAGAAATTGCTACTCATTAGTTAAACTTTTTCTTGACATGTATTAGCTTCTGCAGCTGCTACAGTTGGGGATGTCTAAAATACTTTTGCTTCAAACATTGAGATATTGCATTAATTCAGGAATAAGATTTTTTAAGAGAATGTGTGTATTTTCAAGTATAAATTCTTGGGTTTATTATTCAAAAACACTGTATGAACATCTCTGGCTTCTGTTAAACAGCAGATCAGATTAAATTATCATATTGATCCTTTGAGGTCTTGACAATCTATGAAACTGAATCTAATATTTCAAGGATAATAGACGGTTTGAGTTTACTGTTGTGTGAGGAGATTTATGCACAGGGACGGATTAATGCACTCCCTCTAAAAATAATAAGTAAACCTAAGCAATCCTCTTTATAAGCAAAAATGTGTTATCATTTGTGTTTTGAGGCCAGCAAGAGAGCCTGCTTATTAGGATTCCTCTTAACAGCATCTCCTGTGAGAAGAGCTGTACACGAGACATTGCCAAGGTAAATTTCTCTCACTAGTCTAATACCATTAGTCTGCCAAGAAGAAAGCAGAAATTATTAGGGGGGAAGTTTTTGTTTCTACTGCCTTCAGAGATCAGAAGAAAGGGAAGGAGACCACGTTAATGGTATTCAAAGCAAATATTTCTGTACAGGATGGCAGTTAATAGAACTGCGTCGGCCTCAGCGATGTTTCTTATGCTCTCTATTGTAATATTACACTAAAGGAGCTTCATTAATGCAGGATATTAAGCAAAGGTGCTGTGTTATAACGTCAAGGGATAGCATAGCGTATCTTCTGTTTAAGTCTCTTCTGAATATCAGTTCTTAGCTGTGTTTCTATATAAGGGAATTTTAGGTTCTATTGCAGGTATTTTAGTGAAGAGCTTCTTTTCGTTTCCTTTTTCCTTCTTCCTCTTTTCTTCCTTCCTCTACTTTCCCCCTATTATTTTCCTTTTTTTTTTTTTTTTCCTTTCGTTCAACTTGTACTTGGTTTAATGTATCCTGGAACGTGTTAAATCTCCTTGGAAGCAATAGAAACTAATCTCCAACTGCTGGTGGTGTTCCTAAGTAGGCCTCTTTCTCCAAACCAAAATGTGGCCTGATAGCCCAGTGCAAACATTAAAGCTGACAGCCCAATTTGTCTGCCCTAAAACGTGGCCCATGACTATCCACTCCCCGTAACTGAGGAGGAAGGACAAACTATTCAACTGCGGGTTAGTGCTGATAGGGAACTTGAGCAACAAGCATTTCTATCCATCCCCAGAACAGGCAGGAATAAGCAGGTACTGGAAATGGGGCTGTTCTGTTGGGTTTAGAAATCAAACTGAAGGACCTAGGGTTAGGACCAGCTGTCAGCCTCCTGAGAAGCTCTTGCAGTGCCCATGCTGCAGTGCTGGGCCCATCTGGTTTATGTGCTGGCTCTGAGCACTTCTGACCCAGTAATTTAATTGGAAATTAAATAAACAAATCCCAGAAATTCACTGGAACCAAATTTCTCTCTTATTGGTTACAATTTTATTTTCCTGTTGATTTTTTTACAAATACTCTACTTATATCTCTGAGAGCATTACTGAAACGCTCTTCTTATATCAAAAGGGGAGCATACGATGGTGATACAACGGAGGGAACCACTCTGTTTTATGCTTGAGAAGTATTTGTGTTTTTTTGGCATTGCACGGATTTGTGAGGAGCCATTTCTGAGGGCTGTTGGGCCTGATGCTGCCCCATGGATGAGGGCCCAATTCCTGCAGGGAAGTGCAGGGTCAGGCACGGTTTCGGCAGTGGGGCACGTGGCCTGCAGGTACTTTGCTGTTTGGTTTTCCTGTTCAAAATAAGCGAGTTGGAGAGATTTTTGAGTGGAATTAATATCTACTCTTTTATTTCTTCATGCGTATATCTTACTGTTGCTTCCTCAGAATTAGAAAGGTTTGTATAGGTTCACAAGTCTACTTAAATTGGCCTATCATTGAAAATGAATGATTTCATGATTAAAAAATTCTATTAGGCCAATCTGAGGTCATTAACTGAACGCTCCCATTTGTCATATTTTTTCTTTTGAATCTAAAATAAGGAAGTAGCATTTCTTTAATTTCATGAAATTATTATTCAATTAAAAATATATATTCAAGGGATTTAGCCCCATGAATATTTAGATAGGCACTGAAAGTACAGTGACAGGAGTATAAGTGAAGGTAGAGACAAGCTGAAGGATGTAGGACTGTGCATGATGTGGCGTCTTTTCTCCCGAGCTCCCGGACAAATAGCTCCCTTTCCTTCTTGGTCACTCCCTCCCATATTTGCACGTCCCCTACATGAGGTTAACAGGTTTAACATCCCATGTGGAAGGTACCGAACCCCTTAGCAGTGCCACATGTGCCCATTCCCAACATGGCCGCTTCGCAGCCTTCCCTTCTGGATGTCACTCACTGGAGCAGCATTCACGCTCAGTCAGTTAGGTTTTCAGTGGGGGAAATCCAGGTGGAAGCAGCAGAATGTGTGTCAGGATGATAAAGGGGAAGCGCTGAAGTGACGTTAAGTGTTGCTAAATGGAGCCTGGGTGGCAGATGCCCGGGCAGGCTTTGGCTGCTTGGGGTGGAGTTGTACCAGCAAGGCTGGGGGTTCAGGAGCTCTCTTGACCTCCTCGCTCAGTCAAAGCAGGGTAATTGTTGAGAAGCGCTAAAATTGCAATCCATAATTATTGCCTGTGCTGTCCCTTAAATATTTCACACTTGTTCGTGTCTGCTGTCCTACAAAGACTGTTCCAATAACACGCTTTATTGAGACATGAGCGTAACTAAGCCACAAGGCCCGACCTGCTCAGTCATTGCCCTTGGTTCAGTTGGAGGCCTTTCAGCAGCCACCAGGCGAGGCTGGAACATTGTTTCGTTTGCAGTTGGCACCATGTGTTTGTGGTTGAAAGTCAACAGTCTGAGGTGTTTTCTTCAGCAGGGAACTGCCATCCTGTTGAATTTTGCCACACTCATTAGCTGGCCTAATACTAGACTTCATCTAACCAGCCTTTTATTTGAGAGGGGCTTCATTATTCCAACAAAGTTAGTATTTTTCTCAGACCTCTGGTTTTATTTTAATTTTGATTCTCAGGTCATCAGGCAACAGCTCCGTTATCAATTCAGTATCCCATGGCAGTTTTTAGTGCCATAGGTCCAAAACCAAAACACATAGTTTCCATAGGATCCTATTGCAATCCACATTAGAAGTTAATTGTAAAAGTAGTTAATTTTAAAAAAATTAAAATACCTTCTAAAAGGAGATCCACATAATACGACTGCACAATCAGCATAGCTCTTGCTTGTGGCCTCAGAGGCAGAATTATTGGTGTACTGCAAAACACCTACTTGACTAATAACACTAGTCACTGCTTGACTAATAAGAGAAGATGTTGGTACACTTCCAGCATGCCGAATAGCAGGTAGCAGAAATCAACAAACAAGACAAAGACATCATCCTTACCTTTTTTTCCCCTCTTTCGTTTTCTCACTCCGTATCAAGAAGCAGTCTTTACAGCAGCACCATTCTTAATGTTAACTCCAAATAATCAACTACAACAATATTATTTATTACATCACTGTTGTCCTTTGCCTTTTTCTAATTATCCTTTTCAGTGCTGTGGATGACTGACTATGACAACATGACTGAGAAAAGACTTTCCAGATGGGGTTGGTCTTGCATTCTACTCCAAGCTGATCAGTCTTACGCCATGTTAAACAATTTTTTAGCCACATGTTGCTTTTTATGACAGTCTATCAGATTGGATTTACAGTGGTGATAGTTGTACTACTACCATAATGAGGTACAACTTAATTTTCATATTTTATATTTTGTGTAAAATGCAAGCTTAAGAAATGGACATCTGACATGGCGTGGCTGATACCAAGGATTGTCAGGCTGAAATGTGAAAAGAAGGATGTACTTTTCCTAAGTCCCTAGAAATGGGGTGTCTCTGGATATAGTTTGTGGAGTCTGTTAAGGTCAGATGACAAAGAGGTGGCAGAAATGCGCTTTGAATCCAGTTTGAGTGTTCCTGCCCCAGGATTATTCAATGTCCAGAGATGTCTTGCACTGAACTGACTTCCATTCAGAAGTCACTTGTCAGTTTCTCTAGCAGGCTTTTAATTATAGCGCTTAGACTTCCAAGGTCAAGACTGATGAAACTGTCCTAAATATTGAAATAGGAAAATGAATATGTGTAAAATGTACTATTAAAAGAAAATGTTTTTTTGTGACTTCTGCTTGCAGATGTATCAGGAAAGTTTTTAAGATATTTATCTACTCTTTAATTTATACCTCAGGTGGCAAATTAGGCTGAGGAGGGAAGCGCTGAGTGTAAGGTCTTACTACCAAGGGACTGAATGGGCTTCTTTTGAAAAGCGCCCCCTCAGCATCACCCCAAGAGAGGCATCTCTGCCTCCTCCAGGCGAGCAGAAGGCCTTTGGGCTTGGTGCCCTCAGCAGTAGCCGTTGCTGATGCAGAGCGTGCCACGTGTCCCGTTGCTTGATCCCTTGCCAGGTGCTGCAAGGGAACCCGGTCATGAGAGCTCAGCAGAGACTGGTTACGATGACTTACGTTTCTTCCTTCTTTGACTCTTGTTTCTGTGCTATTTTTTTTGGTACGCTTTTTCCTCTCTGTAGCACAGCAGTACCACATGGGCAGGATTTGCCTGGCTGGGGAAGAGGGCAGCATTAAATTTGGGAGTCCCCCTTGCCCACCCTGGCCTGCTCCGTGGGTGCTACTCACACGTGTGGTGCCTCTCTGTCCTCCTGGGCATCCCGGTCGTGTTGAAGATACCCACACTGGCAAGATACTTCAGCAGCAGCTCATCTCTAATTAAAATACTTGTTATGAAGTATTCTTAAACACGGCTGCTTAATGAAGTTAGGGAAAGCATTTGGATGCAGAGTGTGAAGGCTTCAAACGCTGGAGTTCCTCTCTGGGGAGATGTGTGCGGTGAGGAGGCGCGCTGAGGGCTGGCCATCCTCCCCGTTTTGTTCCCGTTTGTTCTCTCTAATTTCCTGCCTTTTCTAATGCCGGGCAGCTGAAATGGGTCCTGTTTCCCTGTCTGTGCTTCTCTCTCCCCCCCTACCCCACTTATGGAATGGCCCGCGACACGTGCCTGTAAAGTGGCTTCTTGGGAATTTGCAAGTCTTTGAATGCGTTATCTGATTAAAGGGATGTATGTGTCTTTAATTCTCATCTGCAGTCCCACCTTTGACCCCATCTGTTAAAGTGGAAAGGAGTTGAGAGTCAGCAAAGTCCCAGATTCAACCCAGATAACCCGCAGCGTGCGCATCTGAAAGCTTTAACTCTTTGAAGGCTCCTGAAAATCACACACCTAATTAAACTGCACATTTGATTGGAAAACGAGGCCGTTCTGCTATGAGGCAGGTGAAGTGTTGCAGTCTCTTGCCATGCTGGAAGTGGAAGAACTTCAGAGGCTTCGCCTTTTAAATTAAAGCAGAAAATGGACAAAAACTTAGACAGTGCAAGGAGCCATGAAGCCTCTGTGTGTGTTTGTGTGTGCTTTCGACACTAGGCTCTTGTGAGGGTTTGAGCTTTCGTTCTTGTTCTGTAAGCATCTATTACACGTGCTCCCTTTCTGAGCAGGAAGCTGAATTACATGGTTGGAAATAATCTTATGGTTCTGGATGGGGTTTTAGAGGCTCCTGAATAGCACAAAACTCATTCCATTGAAAGATGAAAAAGCACGCCACAGAAACGGTAATTTGTGTCATTTTTTGTGGTGTTTTGCTAATGCATTTTCTGCAGGGCAATGTGATTGTAAACTTGCCTGTGCCTTGAGGATGCTTCACATAAGTGACTGGAATAGTCTGGTGCCTTGGACCTGCGGACGGTCTCATCTTTTCTCTTATTGCCTTCTTTCCTTGCCTTCAACTACTCTTAAAATACTGAAGGACTTTTAGCATCCCAAACTGTCCCTGTTCTCCGAAAGCAGGAGCCAAATTCTTCCCCCACTTGCATCTGTTCGACTCTGGTGGCTGTAGCAGTGCAGGATGTGTCCTAATCTGCCCTTTCGGTTTCAGGAGAGCACGTGCCCGTGCAAAGAGAATATAAAGCCAGTAGCTTGAACTGCAAATAGAAAATGTATGTATATATATATTTGTGTGGGGGGGGTATATGCACAAATAGAGAAATAAATAGCACACGGACAGGTTTGATAATACTATCTAGTGTGCATAATATTGTAAATGGTGTCGTGCTGTGCTGGAATCTAGGCAATATGAGTTCAGGACTGAAGTGTTCAGGTTGCACCTGAGCTAGCTGGAGCCTGCCAGCCTCGGCAAGCCCACTGAGAGCATCTGTCTCGCCACCACCTTGCTCACGCTGCGTCCTCTGCGGGCGCTCCGATTCTTCCCGCTCTGAGCATAAATCATGCACCTGTCAGGAGCTCTGCCTGCCTGGATTATGCAACGCCTGCCTTCGTTTGGAGATGGGGCGAGCCGGAGATTGCGGCAAACGCTTTGCATTCATTTTAATGCCCTTCCAGCATCTCCTCAGCTTTAATGAGGGATCAGGGTGGTGACGACTCCCTGAGACAATGGAAGTCCTAGAGACCCGGCTTTGTGTGTTTGTGTGGCTTCCTTTAGATTTCCTTTTTTTGTTGTTTTTTCTTCCTTTTTTTTTTTCTTTTTCTCTCTTTTTTTTCCCTGCCTCCCCCCTGCTAAAGAAATGAATGGCTTGAAAATTGAGGCAAAGAACTGGTACTGCACAAAGCCAGCTGTCCACAGCTCTGTTTTTTGGCCTTGTAATACTTCCTTCCAGCTGAGCAGTGAAGAATTTAAAAATCAGTCATGTTTAATGTTGATTGTCCATTTGTGCTGTGTCTGAAGCTGCATAAGGCACAGTTGCCTTCACTTAAATGTTTAAAAACTCGACCTTTGCAATTTGTTTGAGTGTATATTGGGTTATTCTGTCAAGTGCAGAATGCCATATTGTGTATCCCAAATTTAAAATGCAGCTCCTCTAAATGAAATTCACCCCTTATTGACAACAAAAAATCACATTATAGTAAAACTGTCTTGCTTCAACTTGTTAGACCTGAATTAATCTGATTTCTTATTGACACGTAATTTTAATCACAAATCACGGACAAAATAAATAGATATATTACATGTGTCTGTAAACAGAAGGAAAGACATGGAGGCTGCAAGACCAAAGCAATGCAAATCCTCCCAAACCCATGCTCTCAATGTGAGGAACATGAGTCCCACTTTGGTATCCTGGAACAAGCACCATGAAGCTCTTGCAAGTGCAACCCTCAGACTGTAGCTTTATGTGACCACCAGCCTCATGTTGTTACTTGCCTGAAGAACACTGTGCAGTACTAATAGTCGGCATTGAATATTTAGCTTCAATACTTGCTAGCAGGTAGCAGAAGAAATCCACAGCTGTACTATCTACCATGGCCTTAGCTGTGCAGGATCACTGTTTTGGCATATTTTTAAGGAATCAAAATTACTATATGTATTTGAAGAACATGTTAAGCTTGTGCGTTTTTTTTGTGCCAAGTGCTTCATGAGCTTTCCCCAGATTTTTCAGAGCCGACTTGTTTTGCCCATGATGGATGTAGTAATATCGTTGTATCATGATGCATGTTGTTGGAGGAGGAAAAAAGAACAACAAAGAAGTCGTAGTAGTGGCACAGGCAGCAGTAGGACCTTCACCTTCATTCAGTCTCCCCTATATATTTGCTGTAGATATTGGTGAATGATGCTGTCTACAAGCTCTCTGTGCATTTGTGCCCATCACCTTACACTGAGGTTACTTACTTTGCAGATCGGAAGTAGCCAAATACAGTGAGACTCGGTGAGCAAATTCAGAGGGAATTTGTGCAGCTGAGCAGTAGCTCTGGTGGCAGCTGAGCGTGGAACGGGCTGGGGCCGCAGAGCAGTCGTGAATCTTGTTGACTCTTGAGTCACGACAACATTTGAGTCGCAGCATCCCTCGTCCCTGCACGTGGGATGGAAGGCACCGGATTGCGGGTAGTCCCGTCAAACTTAACTAGGGCCACACGGAGCAAGGAAGACTTTTTTAATAGGTTGTTTGCGGAAGAGCGAAGACCCTAACGAATGAAGTGCCCAGGCTTTGAGATCCTTCCTCTGAGCCTGATTTGCTTCTGGTAACAAGCTAACCTCCCATGCCATTCGCTCCCGCTCTGGTTTTCATTTGATGGCAAGCCGGCAGTGCCGCAGTCCTGAGCGGAGCTTCCAGCCAACTCAGAAACGATGATTATTTCTCACGTTGGCTTTGCAGATAACTTCAAAATTTTATGCATCAGAAGCTGGGATGCACACATGCAACACAACACCAGGAGAAAAAAAAAAAAAAGATGAAAAATCTCACTCTTTTATCTATGAAGAAATTAGATTTATCATCAGAAAAGCATTCTCTTTTCATTTTCTGAAAGGTGCTTTTTGACAGACCCTTTGCAGTGGACGTCATGCTCACAAAACATGCTGTCACGGGGCTATTTGAATATGGTGACAGGCTCATTATCATGTTGAAGACAAGTGACAACACTGCCGACTAGAAATGGACAGGCTTGCCAATCAGCTGGTGAAAGGGCTGCCGCTGAAATGGGGCTTTTTTTTGTTCCGAGAACAGTAGTACAAATTGACTACATTAATTCTTTTTATTATGGTTGCACACACTGTAGTTAAGGGTCCATCACTGTTTCCATTATAAATCCCTGTTTTCAAGGGTTTATTAGTAGACCATAAAAATGGTTCCCGTTGAAATTTGGCATTAAAAATATATATTATCCTAACGGAGCAAATTTTCTGTGGTATCTCTGCGGAGGAGGGAGGGTAGAGAAGGAGGGATTGACTGCTTTTTAGCTGGAGATTATGTAAAGCTGGATGCTTTATTGTACTTATAGCCCCTTAGGTATCCAAGAGGTTTGGGACAGCTCTGGGCCTCAGGAGCCTGCAGTTTCTGAGCTCCATCCTGCCAGTGCTTCCAGGTTGTGGTGGTTGCTCTAGTTGTGTTGGGATCAGTAAAGCAGCAAACATCATCCCCAGCGGGAAGTACTGGTGGACTGAAGGTGCAGGAACTCAGTCTTGTCTCTTTTCTTCTAACTTTGATATAAGTGGGTGTTGTTTTTTCTTTTTTTCTATTTTTTTGTTTTGTTTTGTTTTGTTAACCTGGTATGATAAATAATAGCCCAAGGTTGCATTTGATCAGTAGTGAGGAGTTTTGGGATTGAACGAGCATCCAGTATGAAATGAGGCCAGATCACATCAAAGCTGCAAGCACTAGGAGTTAGGTAGAGTTTATTTGCCTTAATCTCAAGTGGGACTCCTGGAGAATCCTGCTTATCTGTCCAGCTTGGGATGCTTTTGTGGCTCTGCACTTTCACTTGTAGCCTTAAAATTCCTGCAGCCATTTGCAGTGGCACATTCCTGTACATAGACCGAAATTTGTGTCTTTTGAGGTTTGAACACCTTGCTACTGATCTCCTTAACCCGGCTTGGCATCTGGAGCTACAAATGTTCCTTGGTGTTGCCGGGTGACACTTCCATACCCCAGCTGAGCAGATCCAGACCTGGATAGTAACAGTTTTCCTTGTAGCTTTCCAGGGAGCTGGCTGCTGCCCTCAGGACACCGCTGCAGACAGCCGGGACACGGGGCTGCACAGGGAGCACCGGCACTGAGGGCCCTGCCACGACCAGGACAGAGGTGGCGTCGTGCAGGATGCCTCGAGATGCCCTTTTATTGCTTCAAACAGAAGAGGGGGTTAAATCTATGTGAGAGCTCCAAATATCCAGGAATTGGTGTTGCTGTATTTTATAAATCCCTTCCCTCTCTTAGGTTTCCAGATCCCATTCCATGGCTCAGGCACCTAGCGCACAGTGGCACCTCCGGGGCATATACCTGCATCCCCTCAGAGGATGTGGGGGCTAAACATGAACTGGAAGCAGATCCTCACACAGCTGCGTTTGTCACAGTCTGAGCTTTTCTCACAGAGTCACCAAATAATTTGCTGTGGGCCTGACACAGCTTGGCCTTTGGAATTGTGCGGAGACCTTTGCAAGGAAAACGTGATTCTGCTTGTAGGGTTGGGAGTCCAAATGCTTGCAGCTTTAATTGATGCTCATTTGAATACCTTATTTTAAAGCACAATGAATTAGCTTAATGCCTATCACCGTGCCTGTCATATGCTCACAACGAGGGTGATTGCAAAATTAAAATTATAAAAATGGAAATCACTTCTGAAAATTAAGTCTGCAACCCTCTTTGCAAAGTCAGATCTGTGACACTCATGAATTACACCGGTACATATCAAAGCTCCATACTGTCATATTGCCAGAGCTGTTATACTATATTAGGTCACTTATATGCATTCTTAAACTCATTTACTGCTTCTCTAATGCAGTCGGTCATCTGTTTCCTAAAGGAAACTTCCTGAAGATGCATTAAATAATACTTCTACAGGATGTTAAACATAAAACTAGTCTTCAGTTGCAAATTACTTTGTCTGCTGCTTTGTCTGCCTTTTCATGGAAGTGGCAAAGTTGCTGTTGGTCTTAGGGCACCCAGACTTTCATGTAAATAGTAATTCCAGTGGCTAGATCAGAGGAATGGAATCAGGACCAATTTCTATCCCAGAATATTGACTAGAACAAGTCTGATGGGCAATTATTTTACTGTCTCCTTTAATGAGCTGGCATGAAAAAGTCATTTCTACCTTGGGTTCCTCTAACAAAAATATAATGGGTAGAAGAGTATTCAGCTATTTCACCAGCATGTTTTGTGGATTATTAAATTAATATTTATGGAATACTTCAAGACTTTTTTGATAGAAGGTTCAATATAGCTGCACAATATTTTAATAAAATCCAGAAAAGCAAATCTATCTAGAGTTTTACTTGTAACTACTTAATAGTTACATTAATATACTTAATATATTTATTATATATTTATATATTTATATATTTTATATATTTATATATAATTATGTAATTTATATATTTATATAACGTTTAATATAAATTTATATAGTTATTTTAAAATCCCACAGTTACTAGGAAAATTCTGGGAAGCAGGTTATGTATTCCAAGTTTAATATTTGAGTTGACTTAGTTTTTATGATTGCATGCCCTTTTTTTCCTCATACTTTCCAAGCTAGATTTGTAGTTAAAACCAAACATAACATAGTAATTTTATGTGGTTTTGGAGAGTAAACCAGTATTTTCTCATTATGTTGTAAATTGCTTCACAGAGCAAAGCCTGCACCTAGCTCACCAGAGGAGAGGAGTAAATAGCGCTGTCTTTGAATCATTGGTTCCTATGATTCCTTGTATGAACAACTATTATTGATTCATTGATTCAGGGGGTTCTGTTGACTAAGTATTTTTTTATTTGCTTTTGGAAAAAAAAAAACCCAAAGATGATATTCTTACCATTAAAAGCCACATTGATTTGAAATAAGCTACACATGAGAGTGGACTAATTATCTGTTGTTTTCCTCTCATCCATCAAACTCTCATTGCCTTAAACATCCCTGTGAAAAGTTAACAGGAGTCCTGCAGAGCCGTCTTTAAAGAGAATATTATCAACACAGTGCTGCACAGAGAATAAAAGAATTAAAAAACAAAAGCCTATATGTGTACTGAAGGGATATTGGATGAATAAAGAGATCCACACCATGCAAATGAAGCAGCTTTCCAAGCGTGTAACTTAATTTTGTCCATCACCAAGTGCAAGACGCAAACTTTCTCAAATCTAGGCTATGAAGCCTGGAGGACATTAATGTTTCAGCAAAGCAGTGCAGGCATGGAATATTCTTTTTCCCCAGGACTGACCTAGTAAATTGTGTAAGCACCAGGAGAAATTTTGCCACCTGTCCCTTATTATAAAGACCTGTCCCTCACTTAGTCTCATTTCGATATAATTAAATGACACCATTTTCCCATTTATGTTGCGTGAACATGCTGCCAGAATCCTATAGTCTTATCCAGATACCCAGGAATGTGACTTAATTTGTTTCATCTAAAGCCAAAAAAATAATCATTTGAACATGGTCCCTTGCCCTAATAGCTAACCCAGCACACTCTATTAGAATACTGGTGTTACAGCATTCATTGCAAAAATCAATAATCCACTAGATGGAGCAGAATAGAAGTGTAAAAGCTGAGTTAAGTTTGGTATTTTAAGAAACAGAATTGAGTTTCAAAGTGGGAAAACTTGGACAAAACACCAGAAAAAAAATGCAGCGATAGTATTTTTATAGTGCTTAGGTCTAGAAAATCAATTAGCTTTACAAACATGAATGGATTCAAGTTCTAGGTGTCTCCTCCTTTGGTGTTCTCCATTCATTCAGTAATCATCAAAGTGAGGATAAAAAAATTAGTAGACTAGATTCGCCATTGAAGGTTTGTGATTAACTTTGGAATAAAATCTAGGTTTCTTGCTTATCTCTGCTCTGGAAAAGATGATCATAAGAAATGTAGAGGAAGACACATCTCTCTTGGCCAGAGAGAATTTTCTTCCCCAAAATAAAGGAATCTTTCCTATGAGGAAGAAATAATCAGAAGGGAATTTAGGGCTGGGAATCTGTTAAATGAAAGAAGGGAAAAGAAACTCTTAGGAGCATCCTGAAATTACTGTCATTTGTTTTGGTTCTCTTGAACCTTCAAAATAGAACTATTATCTTTAAAGGACTTTTGAAAACATTTTTTTTTTTATGCTGATCGTTTGCAGTCTGGTTCTCAATGTAAGTTCTGTTATGAAAGAAAAAAATGTTGCATGAAAAAGAAAGCAATGCATTTAGATCAAGTTCTGTAAAAATACATAAAAATCTAATGGGGCTTAAGGGTGAGTAACGTGGAAAATGAGGGCAGGTAGAGGTTCCTTTTTTTTCTTGTACTCTGCAACATTCCTAAATTATAATGTCTACAAAAAGAAAAAAAAAGTATAACAATTTGTTTTTTAATTCATGACTCTTCATACTTATATATGTGTCCATATATAGGAAAGTCAAATAGAAAATTGTACTGAAACATTCAGTTTTAGACTCTTTTTTTTGACTATTTAGAAGGAAGTGAAAAGGAAGATGAGTCTAATTGAAGGTCTTCCAAGTAAACATATCTGCAAGATAATATTTTTTAAGTCTTGTGCAGCATATGAAAACCCAAGCACTATATGGATATTTGCATATAATTAAGGCTTTCCTTCAGGTGTTTGATCAGCTGGGAATCCCGTACGTCTTCAGCAGTCAGAAACTAGTTTTGCCAACAGCCTGTGTTTATATGTAGTTATTTTCCTGAAGTTGTTACTCATTATTCTGTGATTAGAATGAATTATTATGAATATAGAGATTCGTGGTGTGAAACCTCAGCCTTTTCCATACAAGTAATCCTCACATGAATATCCTTTTATAAGGATGAGATGATGTTGATGGCAGTAATATCAGCAAGCAGATTGGCGAAGGTGGCAGCAAAGGCTCTACAGCCAAGTGAAAACAGCCCTAGGAGGTACCCCAGGCACCAGCCAACGCCTGCGAGCTCTGTCCTGGGTCTTGTGGAAAGAGGCTGCCAGCTGTGCCAATGGGAAGTGCTCACCTGATGGAAACAGAGATGGGAAAGATGGCTCGTAGTGCTTATTTCTAGAGGTGTACGGGGTATTTAGCAAGCGTACGTAGAGATATGGTCAGTGTTTCAAGGAACCAGCTCTTAAATTGAGAGTGCTGACATCTGTAAATGTGGGTTCTTTGTTGTCTGAGCAAGGCTTTGAACCCAGGTCTCCAGAGATGAAAGCCTCAGGCATTAACTTACTGCAGTATTTCACTCCCAGCTTTGTATTTAATAAAATGCTTTAGATAGATGCAGGTGAACTTTATTTGTTTAATATTGATTGCTTTGCCTCCTTTGAACACAGAACCGTAGGAACTTTGATAAATGAATTTAAAAGTTGTCCAGTTCCATAGTACTTTCTGAATATTTCAGTGTATCTGAAGCTGTGTCCTTTAAATTGTTTCAGATAGGGTGCCCGCAGAATATGTATGGAAATGGTATTTTCTTTTTTGAGAGTAGGTCTTTCTGCTGTTAAAGGGTCTCCTTGCCAAGAGAGCACCCCAACCCCATTCTTTGGTGTAATATGTCAGCGCTGGCTTAAGTTTTTCCTTTGTCTGTAGAGAGTTCTTAGGAAATCTTAATTTTGACGGTGTAAAATATTCCTGTTACTTCCTGTCCTTAACTACTGCACAACGTTGTTACAAGCTATCAAAAACTGCTGGATTTCTCCTCATAGTTACTCTCTTTCTGCAAGATGTGTTTGATTTATGGAATAGCTTAGGATTTGCTACTGCTATAAAAACAGCAGGTATTAACAATTGTAGTCATGCACTTGATTTGGGAGAGTAGGAACCTGAACTTTTTGCATTAGAATGTTCCTTTCCCTTCCCTGGGTTGGCTTTGTCCATCAGCAGATGATTTTTGTGATTTTTTCATGAATTTCTGCATACACATATTGAATTAAAATATTATGCATAGGAGTATATGTTACACAGAATGAATATCCATTTTCTTGGAAAGGCCAATGTCTGGTAATCGTCAGCCTTCCTAAAACTATAAAGCTGTTGTGCCATCAAGGCTGATGCCTTGTCATGAGGCCATGGATTACAGACCACAAAGATTATGGTTTTCTTAAATCTGTGCTTCCCTCTTCCTTGTTCCTGGTGTTGACTGGACACCCAAAGCCTCCAGAGGACAGAATCTCCACCCTGAGCTGTGCAGGAAAGCTCTCAGAGTGCTTGTGAAAATAAATGTCTCCTAAATAAAGTACCTGTGTTCAAATAGCATAGCCTCTATTTTATAAAACTGAGTGTGTGAGAGAGAACTCTCTTCATCCTGATCTTCCTCATCACCTTCTCTCGTGCTCACTGCTGCCCGTGCTGGTTCAGTGTTGTTCAGAACCCGTGAGGGCCCATGGTGTCCATGCTTGGTGAGTCTTTTTGATCTCGGTTTTGTCCCTTTGTTGTTTCCCAGTTTTGGTGCCCACAGAGGGCCCAGTTCCCCGAGAGGAAAGCTCTGCCAGCGCGTCACCAAGGCTCGATTGAAGATCATTACCCAGGGTCATGGCTGAAGCTGGCTTGGACCTCAAGGGGACGATGGGTTCTGTGAGAGGGCAACGTGCAGAAAGGGCATGAATTCTCCTCAGCTCCCTCTGCTTCTTCTCATTTGGCAGGGAAGAAGAGGGTTTGTCTGTATGGACCAGAGAAATGAGACAATTCTTTATATAAAAAACAACAGGGCAATAACCAGTTACTCACTTTTATGTTATTATTTTGAAGTGTTTGTTGTGGAACTGGGTGGTTTTAGCCATTGTCTGCGCTGTGATAAAGTGGGTTGCAGATGGCACTGTCACAGTGAGCCTTGAGAAAGAGCACATGAGTTTCAGTGAAATGAATTTGGGTCTTGTCCTCAGCTTGCAGAACAGCGTTGTCAGTTTACTTATAACTGCTTAAATAAGCTGGATCTAGCCCTTTCCAAATGTGCACATTTGCTACAGTGTGTTAAGGAAGACATGGGTGCTTCATCACATAGTCTCTCTGATATCAGGGAATATGTTTTTATCAACTGGCAAGAGGCACACTTGGACTACAGCGAAAACTCAGTCTTTTGTCCTTTCCATATTTCCATATTTACATATTTCCATATGACATATTTACAGTGCCACAAAATGCCCTTTCTGAAGTTACCATGAAAAGGTGAAGTGGTCTTATTCCAGTTTCTGCACAGAGCATCAGGAATGATTTAGATTTACATAGATACGTGCTGTTGACTTGTTAAGGATATCTGTCTGGGATTAAATATAAAAATACTCCTAAACATTTTGGTTCACTTCTGAGGAAAGTTTTTTTTTGTGTATGTTATTGGTACTTCTTTTGTGTGGGGAAAGAAATCTTTTTAACCAATAGTAAAAAATTGTAAAAAAAACCCAAAAATCAGTATTAGAAAGACAGAAAACTTGGAAGTTGGGCAGACAGAGTGTTCTCATGGGATTGCCATAACAAACTGCAAACCATGAAATTTTGAAAGATCTTTTGTAAAAGTGCCTCACTATACATGAAACTCCTGTGAGTTTCTGTGCATGTGACTGCATATGGTTTGCTTGTGCTCGATGGTCCTTTTTCTGATTCGCTTGTGAGAAGAGAGGGGAGTTAGCCTTAAACTGCAAAGCTAATCGGGGCTACAGAAGACATGTCTTAAATATGAGGTGACTTGCTCTAAAAGGAACAATCTGTGGTAAAAGAGCAGTATTCAAGTATTTTGGGGTAAACATATATTTGCACACTTACAGTTATGTGAGCAATGAAAGAGCAATTAAAAATCAAATATTTCTGACAAATAAGATCCCTCCAGTAATCTCCTTAGGCAACATAAATGAGGGGCCTCCTCTTAGAAAACAGTTTTGCAGAAATAAAAAGCCTGTGCAAATGTGCAAGGCCCAAGTTGTTAAACTAAATTTTTCATAAGTGTGATCTACTTCATCTCTTCTGTCATCAGTATATACTGAAGAACAAAATATCAGTTCCTGATTTCAGGTGGTGTTTAATTTTATTTCTACATTAAATGCAAACTCAGTTTCAGTGTACTGCATTATATGATGCATTAATAGCAAGAGCACAACAGTAGGTCATCTTTTTTTTTATTGTTATAATACTTTGACTTGGCCATCAAACTTTAATGACTGTTGTCTCTTGTGCAACAATAAGTGCACACATGAATTATTTTGTGGTGCAATACAATATGTACATTAATTTCTGTATCATGTTTTAACAATGTGAACTTTTATTATAAGTGTTTTATTAAAAACACTACAGTAAATTATCAATGCCATTAACTGCAGCACTGATGTCCTGTGCAGATTCAGTTATGAATTAGGCCTAATCCATAATTGATTGAACACATGCTAAAATATCCCATTGATTTCTGTGGCTGGATCTGGTAAATAACATGGAAATATTGTCATTTTTTTTCTTTTAATTTGTTTTAGCTACTCCATAGTTTTGCTTAAATATGAGTAGTAACATTTTCACACAGACTGTGGCATTTGTGGATGTTTATTTTTTATTGAGCTTAGCATGAGGGAGCATAGGTTAGCCCACCAACAAGAAAACTTGAAATGAAATAGATGTGTCTTTATTCAGGCCACAGCAGGTAAGAGCAAGCAGCAAGCTAGCAGGTTACTTACCAATATACGTGATAAATGCAGGTGTTGCAGCAGGAAGAAGCAGGAGATGTTAGTTATACAACTAATGACACAAATAGCACTGTTTGGTTTTAACTGTATCTAAAAGCAAAACTTGAATTTTCTAAATCTCCTTAAATTAATGTCCCCCTTTCATTACCCCACATCTCTTTAATATTAAATATTTCACCTTGCCCAGCAGAAGTTAAGAAACCAGTGTTTTATCCTCTCTGAAATACTTCTGCTCTCATATATGAGGCACCAGTTAAGCTACTGCTTGTGACAGGAATTCTTACTCGTGCCTGTGTATTCACCACGTGACTGCCACCCAGAAGGATTGCCCAAGCAATGCATTTACAAACTGTTGCTAAAAACAGTTTCACTCCAAGACCATTGGACTCTTTGCCTTCTAATTTTGGCCATATATGAGAGTAACTTAAATACAGAGATAGCATTAATCTTTCAGTAGCAACAAGTGCTGGCTGTGGTTGAGACCGGGAGCTTAGCATTCCTCTAAGCAAAATGTTTTTGCTGGACTTCAGTAATACAGTATGTGATCATCTCCGAACATTAAATCTAACCTGGGTTTGGTACAGTCTGCTACCTGATACCATCTTGCCTCACATGATGTTGTTTCACCCCTTCAGTCCATAAAGATACGAGGCAGTAATTAGCAAGAACCTCATTTAATTGGCAGGAGTTCATACAACACCAGCCAGTGCCCTCATGATGCTTGCGTAACTAAGTGTTTCTATTTCGGTAGACAGCAGGCATTTGGATTTTTTTTTTTAACAATATAACTGCCTGAGCTTACTGTTAGAAATCATGAAGCATTTTTGTTTATGCATTATAAATAGTGGTATCTATTTATAAATCAAAGGCACTGTGTTCTCCCTCCATTCCTAGGAGGCCCTGGCTTGTGTTAGCATTACCCACACATGCGCTTCCATTTTGTTGCCTGGGAAGCTAAATGGAAATATATGACTTGTAGCTGGTCCCATTAATGA
>JAVCKT010013610.1:8563-24094 GCA_032273925.1 Rhynchotus rufescens
AAAAATCTAATCAGTTTTGCTGAATAAGGATAAGATGTTGAATTGAATCCAACACACAGTTCAATTCTCACACTTTCTCACTAAAATGTCAGCGTTCTGAGATTATTTGGTAGCTCCTGTGCAAAACAGTCGTCTATTATTTAGAAAAGTAAACTAAAAGATATAGGGAAATCTCATCAAAGAATCTGGCATGTTGCATCTGCAGTTAAAACATTTTAAAGGATCATAGTTATTAGAAATTCAAGTTTTTCAAGTATTAAAAATAAATCTTTAATTCCCCTACAGATTCCTAGTATCCAGCATATTTTATAGAAACATCTGGATAAAGGAATAAAGGCAAATCCATTGTGTTTCTAGACATTCCTGGAGCATTGATGTTCTTGAGATTATGCTATTGGATTACTGGTATAAAAATAATAAATATTTTCAGTACTTAAAGCTGTAATGCTTTATGTTGGATTTGGATTTCAGTCTCATTTTAGTAAAAGGTGGATGGAGATTCAGAGTCTCTTCCTTAGCCAGAAGGATGTAGAGTTTATTGTTTAGTGACCTATATTTTTCTCCTCTACAATATGAAAAGTTATTTAGCAACTTCCCTGCCCTTCAGTCCACCTTTCAAAATTGCTGTTAAGACAAAAAATGTTTAAGCCTCCATTCCTCATTCCCATGACGTGGGGAAAGGGAGAGTTTGTTAATCTATACTAAGAACTAAGAATGAGAAAATATCTTGATCTGCCCAAGAAATAATAATTTGCATTTATTGGTTTGAACGGAGTATGATAATGCATCAGGAAAGCTGGCTCTCACATGCAAAGGATGAGAGTGGCCTGGAAGTGGGATCTTTGGATGTATTTTCACAAGGTTTTGCAACATTACAAACATATTTTCCACAGGTCACTTAAGCAAACCAGGAAATTAATGATAGGACTGGCTTGGGCTCCTGTTTGTTAACAGAAAATGTATACAGCCCTTGCCAGAGGTCCAAGGATTAGCCAGCTACAAGCTTCAGCCCATGCCCAGAACGTCACTGCTCCGCACAGCATGGTGCAGCCCGTGTGCCGAGGCTATCCCTGCCTGGCTTGCTGATGGGAAAGCTCCCATCCACGCAAGGGCTTCACCCTGCCTCTCACCCTTTCTTCGAAGAGCTGCTTCCCAGTGCCAGTAACCAAAGGCAGCAATGCAAGAGCTAAGCCTGGTGCCTCCAGCCTGGTTCTTTCACTTTATCCCCTTTCCTGTTCCCGTTGTTCCTTTTTTTTTTTTTTTTTTTTAAACATGCAAGTTGCCATGAAAAATTTGTTAATGAAATATTTGCTTAGAAGTCTGCTCTGGGCTAGGCTGATAACCTATCTGTGTTTGAGTTTGGCTTCCCATATTCTAAATACTCATCTTCTCTCTGTTTAGCTTATTGATTGGTTTGGCAGGAAAAGCAGCCTTGTCATCAGTGACCAAGGTCAAACCAAACAAAAAGGGACGGGGAGGGGGGTGGAAGAAAAGAAGTTGGATGGATAATTTCAGTGAGACACAGGTGGAATATCTGACCTCCAGCAACTTTCTTCCAGGGGACAGGCCCTGCTCGGCCTGCAGGTCGGTCTGCTTTCACAAGGTCATAAGAAATCAGTTGTGCTTTCACCGCTAGGGTCTGCAAATCACGTTGCATTTGGGAGCACATGTAGCTCATAGGTAGGGAGAACCAGCAGAGGTAAAAGTTGGGCAAAACCCCAAATGTAGGAGTGCCTCCTTAATGCCTCCTTAAATGGAGGAAATTTTCTTTACCTGCAAATCCTGGGTTACAATATGCATATGATACCTATCCTGTCGAAAAATGCAAGTGAAACAATAAGAAGATGTCCAGAACTGGAATCAGAATTACGTAAAATTTTATTTTCTGTGATTTATTACAGAAAATAAAAAATGCAAACATAAGCACATTACCTCGCTATTTTATACCACTCTGCAAAACTTTCCCGTGTTTATGTAATTTAGTGTGAATGGCAGCGTGCATTTCCACAGGAGATATGTGAAACTAAACCAAGGCAGCTTATGTCATGTCATAAGCAAATGAAGATTGACTTTACTGTGGTACTTTGTGGTAAAGACAATATACCTTCTGCCTGTTGTATGCAGTAGTGATGAGGTTTTCTGAAGGGAAGTGGTAATATAAATAAATACCTGGCAATACTGTTATCTGGTACAATATGTCCATGTCAGTGGCTTTATAAATGAGTAGGAGGGCACTGGGGGCTAATAATTATGTAACATGAACTAAATGTTAAAATCTGACATCTTTACTCAATATTTATTTAGTTCTGACTTGCAGAGAGTTTAGCTTTGTAAATGCCAGATTAAAATGAAAGAACTGTATCTATTCCCAGGTTTCCCTTTAATCTTGTTACTTTTCTCCCCACTGGAGAACTAATTCAGTGACCAGTAAATTGCAGTATATTTGCAATGTTATTTTAGAAGAAGTAATTCACAGCTTTATAGTACAGCATTACAGAAGCTGAGAAATTGAGCTTCATTGTCCCATCTTCTATCCAAGCAGACAGAAGTTCACCTTTCTGCCTGCCAGCGTGTTCACATTAACAAACCAAATTAAAAGGGTCCCCATCGAAGCTTAAAAACAGGTGGAGAGAGAAGCTGCTCTCTGTAGAAGGTGGTGCTGATTTATCAAAGAAATAATTCTTCGTGCCTCCCACCCCACTTTTCACAAAAATATGTCAATTTTCAAGGAAAACTGAAAAATCTTTTCGCACACAAGGTACTGAAAACAAGATTAGCTGACAGTTGCCTGCTTTGCAAAGACCAAAGGCTGTGTAAATACGTAGACCTCTATTTTTAGCAAGAGCAAGTTACTATGATAGACTCATGTTGAAGCACATTGCCAGGGATGATTTTAAGAAAGATCTGCATGAAAATCAGGCTCCATTGGAAGCCCTCAAAATCACTAGTTGTTCTTGATCCTGTAAGGCGGGAGGAACTGATCACCCCAAAGGGCTGTGGCAGGAACCTCTCGAGACAAGTTCAAAGGCCTGTCCAAAAATCTGGGCCTATGTGCATGCTGCTGATTTCCACTGCAGGAAGATTTACTCGGGATTACCCAGAGAAGATGGAAACTGGGTAACAAGATCAGAAGAAATGTGATGTCCCTAAATAAACCAAGGCTCTGGTGTCTGACATGTGGATTTAGCTGCCCTCCGCCAAGAGTGCTTTAATTTGTATCGCTGTAATCGGGTTAAGAATTATTGTAGCCAAAGTAATTAGCAGCGAGCTCCCAACCAGCTTCTTGACACAGAAAGCAAGCGGGGTTCTCCTCCAAGTGTTTGCCCCCCTGAGGGCCAGGAGGTAAAGAGCAGGAGGAGGGAATTAGGGGTGACCTTGCATTAATGAACAGGAACATGCTCCTGGATCAATGGGCAAACCTGGCATAGCTTAGAGAGGAAACGTCCACTGTTTCATCGAAGTATCTCTGATATCCATGGGGGGTTCTGCAATGGATGCTTATGCAAAAGAGGTAAACACAAACAGGGCTAGTGCAATAGGAAAAAAAAAAAAAAAAAGAGCTGCAGAAAGAGAAAGAAGGTGTGAGGATGTAAACGGAAAATAAACAGAGAGATTGCTGTAGGATGGTTTATTTAAAGAGCCCCTACGTTTGCGTTATTGGATTAAGCATTTTGACCAAAGTTTGTAGAATTTATTTTGGCCAAAAATGACTAATATGAATATTGGCCTCATGCCTGAATAAAGGAATGTAGTTTCTCTCTCTAATCAGGTTGCAACAGACAAAGGCTAAATAGAAATGAGTAATTCACCGTGACTCAATATTACACGAGATGTATTTTAAGAGCTGAATTTTGACTACATTTCTGTTCTTTATTTCAGATGTGCTATCTTTTGCTCGCCCTCACTAAGGCTCTGTGTCAGTGTAGCTTGGCAAACTGGGAATCGTTTTCTTCTGTGATCCTGATGTACTTTTTAGGAGACTGTGTCTTCCTGGAAGCAAAATCAATTCAAGTATTCAGGAGGCCTCTAGTGGCTTATAGTTTCAGAGGAAGTTTCCTCTGAAGCCTAGCCTGTGAAGCTGGGAAAAGATATATAGGGTCAGGGAAAGCGAAGGGACACACCACTTGTTGATTAATGCCACTGACAATAAATAGCAGTGCTTGGTCTCTGACTTCAGTACCTAGGCATCTGGCCTTCAAGGCCTGAGATACATTTACCCGAAACGCTCAGAACGTGCAGAAGAGAACAATAGGCTCTCTCAGGCTTGCTGGTGTTTTACATGTTTCTAAGCATGCACTGCGAAAGAATTGCAACGTGATGAGCTGTATATTTGAAACAGCTGTCAAAGGAGAACCTGTGCCAGTTTCATTTTGATCCACGAGGGTAGATGCTTTCGATTACTGACATCAGAATATGCAATAGATTTCCCAACGTGGCGCGTGGGTAAGTAATTCCCCATTTGTAGCTCTTTATGCGGTTCTCACACCAGGCTGCAGTGATCGAGTGAGACCTGCACTGGGATAAACTGGCATTGGCCAAGCTGAGAGCTTCCTTCCAAGAGCTGAGGCTCGGGCCCATCGCCTCTTAAACACAAATACATAACATTACATATTAGGTGAGAACCCAGATCACCTGTGTGCTGTTTTCACATGTAAGGTCATTAAAGAGTAAGGAAAGAGAAATGATAAAAGGAAGTGGGAGAGCTGAAGTTCCTCTGTTCCTCTGAGCAGTTTTGGCGTAGACCGTCAATTCTTTCTTCATCACATATATATTTCCCTTGGCCTATTTTTATATGTCACAGGATAGTCAAAGAAATGTCCTTAATTCCCAGCACTTTGATTCACCTCCACAAACTAAGCCTTGTTGTAGGTGACTTAGCAACCATGTGATCCACCTATTATTAGAACACTAGCCCTCCAACCCCCCAAACTCCTGCCTCCCCTTGTCCTTATATATATATATAAATATATATATATATCTGTATCCTAGCAGAAAAGTGGCACATGACCTCCTATCCTCAAGAATACTTGGCACAAGTCCCTGCTTCTCAGCCGAACCTATTGTTCTAGGAGAGAATGACACAGGCGTGCAAGAGTCTTGCTGACACTTTTGACTTTAACCATGAAATGCCATTAATCAATCAGCTGCATCTGTTTGGAAAAATTAAGTGGCTGGAATCAAGGCAAACACAATAAATAATCCTTAGGCAAACAGGGAAGAAAATAAGGGAAGGAAAGTTTTTGACTTCTTGTTACTTCAAATTCATTTGGTTTGTCTTTCGTAGCTTCCTCACAAATACTAGGCTTACTGAGTGTACAGTATTAAGATGCCAAACTCCAAAGGCTTATGCAAAATACTGGCGCCAAATAAAGGTGCTAAGCTTGCAAGATATAAGTGTCTGCAGTGGCATTTATACATCACATGGTAACAGCAGGTTTGTGAATTCACAGATGGGAGCTCAGACCAGGCTAGCAAGAGGAGCAAGCTATGCCCATGTGCCACTTGAAAGGTTAATTTCTCTCGCTGTCCAGCAAAGTTGCAGACGTGATTTATGATCTCAAGAACGTGTTCACCACTATTACAAATGCTTCAGAGACTTAGTATGTGTAGAATCAATTCTGACAGGTGCTGATATTCACCAAAATCAGGGGTTTCAAAGGAGATGCAGTTCCTCGCAGTAGGGGCACCCACACAAGCAGCCCTGTGGCATTTAAGTGCTGTCACCCCTGCTTTCAGGAATGAACGGCCAGGCACCAATCCGCAGCAGAGCCCCTTGCACTGCTGTTTGGTGCAAATGTCCCTGGCAGGAGGAGAAGCAGGAGTACCAAGGGTCAAGGTGTGAGGCTTGAGTACCAGCGATCCTGACTTCCACATGTCCTAAAGGAGTCTAGTGCCCCCTTCCTCCCATGCTCACCTGTGCAGCCCACAGCCCAGGGCTTATTTGCCCCTGAATCTGGTTCAGTATTTGGTAAAGGACACTAAAAAAGAGTCATCTCTGTCCAGGCTGAAGACATCCCAAATTTTCCATTTCTCCATCAACTCTTGCCACATCATTCACGCAAGTATTTATGAAGTAAAGATATAAGTGGACTAAACTGGTCAGAATGCTACAGAGACTGGTGTGGAGGGGGAGGGACCCTCACCAAAGCAATGCAACAGGAGTAAAGGAAGCTCACATTGACTACTAACATAAAACAACAAATGTATTTTTTGCTTGACCAGAACTATTTGGTTTGGCTCAACATGAAATTATAATTTCTTTAACTTCTTGAACTATTTAGCTTTTTTTCAGCCTTTGGAGGAAAAAAAAAAAAAAAACTTAAGCCTCATTTTGAAAGCAGAACTTGCTATGTACTGGTTAAAATACATAGGGGCAAAATATTTAAACTCCACAGAAAAGCAAATAAAAATCCACTGTGAGCAGGGAACTAATCTATAGATATTTTGGGGCACTTACACAATCTGTGTTTTGGAGTAAATTTCCTGTTTGCTCAACAGCAGAGCTTGTCCAATTCTCTGTGCTCCTGGGAGGCAGCATGTGCCTATGGCTCAGCCATGACTGCAATTCAGCTGACAGAAGTTGAATTCTCAGTCCTTACACAATGCACTTTACCTTTGATGCCTCTCTTTCCCCTTCCACCATCATATTTGGGACAGAAACACTATATTGCTCTTATGTTTTCCTGTGACACAGGCCACCACAATGTTCCCATGACAATGTCCAGATGAACAAGGATCTGTGGGGAAACCTATAATCTTTCATTAGACTCTAGACTATATACTAGCTGATATAAGTGACAAAAGTGAACAAGTTGTGAGGTTAAGGGTGCTTCACTTATACCAGGGTGTGAGCGAGCACTGGAGACTATGCTAGAATACTCCAGCTCCAACAGCATCACTGCTGCTGGGTAGATACAGACCTCCCTGCACAAAATTAAATGTCCACTTGAGATGCACCCAGTTACAGAATCACAGAGTCAATTCCACTAGAAACAACAACAAAAAAAGAACAGACTGACATTACTGATTCCTGAAAGAAATAAAGGAAAAAAAAAAAGAGTGAAGAATCATCCATCTCCAAAAAATCATTTTTATTTATATTTATTTTAAAATGTCTGGAATAACAGCTCTCCACACCACCAAAAAACAAACTGTTGTCAGTCATTCTGCTAGTACTTGCTCGGAGTAATTGCTTTCACAATTATCAGTGGTTTCACTAACTTACTGCGCCACTATTGATGCAGTCAGTTTGCAAGTAAGGACAAGAATATTTCAATTTTCTGATCCGTGGCTTTAAATATGGGAAATTCTTCTCCCTATCAGCTATGCATACCTCTCAGACTAGGCCCTATCGACCTGACAGATATGTGGTAAAATATATAGATCACAGAAAAGTGGGTCTGTTATCCTGGCATGGCAACAGTAGTGGTGTCTCCAGTGAGACCAGGGTAAAGCTGGTGCACAAATAAGCACAAGTTGAAAGCCCTGATGGTACATTAGAGCACATTCCTTTGACTGCTGATAATTAGTGTTTAATATGCTCTTTTCTATAGAAATATGAAGCTTCTTTTGCAGTTCCTGACCTTTAAAAGAGCCCATTCAGACATAAGGCCTCTCGTAAGATGGATAATAGAACAGACTATGGTCAAAAGTTCTTGATAGGAAGCATCTAGGAGTTTTCATCCAGAAAATCTGGATCCTAAATCCCAGCATAGGATGATATCCCATTGTGTTCATTCTCAGTTTGCTATAGTTCAAAAATCAAAGTTTACCAAAGCAGTTATTCCCAAATGTCCTGTGTTGGGCATGTGGTAGCTTTGCATGTGTTCACCAAGTCTCAACAGAGAACAGTCATAGCTTTTGCAATACTTGTGAGCTGATGTGTCTACATAAAACTAAAAGTCCAATCAATGACACACTGCCATCTCTGATGCATGAGAGAAGCTGCTATCAGCCTATCATCCATCCATCAACCATCAAAGCTCTTGGGAGATCAATTTGAGAATCTTTTTTTTTTTTAATAATCAGAAGGACTTTTTAGGGGTCTAAAATACAAGCCCATGAAGCCCAAGGTAGAACACTGGTAGTTTTACTACTAAATGACAACAGACACAAAATCCTCAATCACCACATGGAAAAGATATTTAAGCAGATTGACTTTTTCAGAGCCCATCCATTGGGAACAGCCAACTTGTGACACACACCCTGATAAATAAACCTTTTAAAACTTAGTATCAGGCTTGGTCAAAATGTCCTATTTTACAATTAAAACAATGTCAGATGACAAGAGAGCCTTTTGAAATCATATAGAGACCAGATTTCATTTTCGTTTAGAGCAGTTTTATCCAGAGATATCTCCATCATCTGGAGTCCCTCCAAAGTCACATGAAGTTAATGAGATGGGAAAAAAATACTTGCAATAGAAACACTAAAGTGGTCATCTACCCAAGTTCTGACGAGACTGGTCTGTCTTTGGGAGCCTTGCAGTCTTGGCTGTCAAGGCTGTTCACTGACTTCTTGGAAGAGCTGCCGTCTCCCAGAGCTTCAGCTACAATCAGAGAGAGATCAGTTAGAGAATATGAAGCACTAATTGACATGACCTTCACCCACACTGCTTGAGCTCTTTCTATTTCTACCAGGAGTAGTACTATACCAGACACGGCAACTTCCTCTAGACCCAGGAATGTAAAGGCATAAGATGTTAGTGCCTGCTTCACACCACACAACCGGGCATTTGATGATAAGATTTGCACATTCTCAGGTGCATGATAATTTGTCATTATTAGTCACAATATGTTTTAAGGCTGTGATAAGCACTGAAGCTGGAGACTAAAAACCACAGTGAAGCCAGCAGTAATATTTGTCATCCTTTCTCATACCTGAATCAAGAATGCATAGACTGTTGAGAGAATATTGTAGGGCCAAATTGTGTTCTGTCACAACTCAGCAAAGCAGCAAACATGGCCCTTCAAAGAAGAAAAAGCAACAACTTGGATATTTCACAGTCTACAGGTATTTCAGAGTTATTAACACCTGCTGGAATGGAAACGATTGCCTATGCTATGCGTATAGCTATATGCATATAGCTAGGAGTTGTAGGGTGAAATTCAGAAAAGGAACAGAGGAAGGAAATTTTCCAAATATCACATGTGTGAGTTATTATAGCTCTCAAAAATCAACTGAGATATCAGAGTACTTAAGAGTTTTTATTCCACCCCCACCATGGAATAAAATCATTTTAACATGCAGTATTGAGAAGGTCTCTTCTTATTTACATGAGGTGTAATTTATGCTCACACACTGTATTTTGCTTTTGGAGCAGGTTAATATGTTTTTCTCCGTAATTATAGTGGACTGCTTCATTAAGCCTCAGTAATCCAACTATGTTTGCTTGCAAGTTCACATCCTAGGGCTGAGCAAAAAACTTTGTGAGAAGAGCAATGAAATCTTAGTAGCTTGAGACTTTAAAAAAAAAAAATAGAAAAAGCACCACAAAATGCAAGGTAAGGAGCATTGTACAGGCAAAGAGAGAGCCTGGATGATCTAACAGGCCTTTTCCATTACTAACATCCTACATCCAGGAACAACCCATTTAATTCCAGGCCAGTCAATTATTATGACAGAGAAGCAAAGTAGAAGGACATATATTCTACTGAGGAAAACAGTATTTTATTATGCCAACTGAACTCGAAGGAGAGGCAGTGAAAACATTCCTTCATTTTGCACCATTAGCTCAGCCAGGCCTCAGCAATGTAACATTCTGTCACTTTCTGGGGATTAGCTCATTTACAAAAACGTGCTGTTTTACCGAAATTAGCACAGAGAGAATATTGCACTTCTCGAACTGCTGCGGCATAACTGTTTGTCAGTAGATTTATGTAATGGATTGTTTTCCTGAAATCCAGGAGAAGGGAAGTACTTAAACAATAACTGCCATAAGGAGTGTGGACAAGGCAATAATTACTTTCCAGGGTGTTAATAAACCTCAAGACTACACAGGGCCAAAGTATATTTGTGCTCAAGGAGATGCCTGTGGAGATTGTATAGGAAATTTTAAGACAGATTTAGCTCAGGAAGCCCATTCAGGTCTGTTTCCGTTGCTGCATTAATAGTCACAGCCCCACCACAACCGTTCCCAACATTTCTTTTTTTTCCCCTCAAGAATCTTCCAGGTCTTGCCGGCTCCTGCTCTGGTGTCCTTCAGTGCGTGATTTAGTTACACCAGCTAGGGCTCATCCACAATCTGCTTCTTATCCCTTAGTTTCACACTTATCTTTTAGCTAGTGACTTTTTATCCAGAATATTAGAGTTTACATTCTACAAGAAATACCACATTTCTAGCAAAATAAAATGGGGTATTGTTGAACATTTCAAATTATTGAAACATTTTACTCTTTGTTAGCCCTAACTCTCCATGCTTGAAAACCTCACAGCCCTGTGATTCAAGCTGGGTTTTTTAGGACTTCCAAGCCTTCTGCCACAGAAGCAAAGAGATGACTCTCAGCTAAAGTTAGGGCTCCCAGAGCCCTCCCAGGTTCACATAATATACCAAAATGTAGGCTTTTCTCCTCAAGGCCTTTCAGTGTCTTAAGATTTGGTGGCATCTTGTACTGGTGCTTGCTTAACCAGCACAGCTTCTACCTTGAAATGGGACATCTCCAAATGTATGGTTTGTTGTAAGAAGCAAACAAACACCTCAGACCTGATGTAGTTGCCTCTTCCTCGGGAGAAGGATTCTTCCATCCATCCAGGGATGCTCATACTTAACTCCTTGTCCTCTGGACATTTCTGTGGAAAACCAGCTTCACAGCCACATGCTTTCTTCTGTAGCAGAACAAACGGAGAATAGTTTAACTGAGACTGAAAATGACACTAGTGCAAACCTGGAGTGAAATATGATTCAGGTTTTCTGTAATCACTCTCTGAAAGTTATGCTGTGCAATTTACTGACAGATTAAAGCTTCGTCGGCACTGGTAAAATAGAAGTACCCAGGACTATTGCCTGGCACTGAGGACAGACAACTGGCACAAAACAGACTATATACGTGCTATTAAACATTCCTTGTTTCCAGAACAGGATGGCTGCATCCAAACCACCTACTGGGAAGAGTGGCTGGCCTGTGCTAACCTCCAACCATGCCAGGGAAATGCCTGGAGAGTGGTAGATGGCCCAAGCCAAAGTTCCCTCTAGTAATTTAACCATATAGACAACCAGATTCCACTGCCTGGCCCTACAATCTGGCACTGCTTGATTTATTGGGGCAGATTGGCCTATCTGTAATCTACCCAGCCCTCACACGTGCTGTTATTGTGCAGTACAAAGCTACCCATTCCTCTGTGCGCCCACATCACTAGTGAGCAAGGCTTTAAAAGGAGATCGTCAGAGTATTCCCAGAGCGCTGGGATTGGTTATGCCTAGAGAGGTCCCCCCAAAAAATGTGCTTCTAATTTTAAAGCTGTGTAAAGCAAGTAAGTGGTAACTGAAGTTGAGACTGGATATCGTGAGCTACATTCAGCTGAGGCAACTGACTTAGACCTTCTCTCTCTACAGGAATGACTAATCACACAGCTATTTGTGGGACAGAGCACATCATCCTTGTTCACATGGGTGAGCACGCACTGGCTTATACATGGCAATCCACAGGAGGCAACAGGAATAACCATGGGAAGAAATACTCCAAGCAAGAGCTACATAATCTTATGGAACAGGCTCGACCTACCAGCAGTAAAGACTATGAGAAAATTCCCCTTGCCTCTTCATCTCCAATCTGGCTCTCTGTTTGCCCGAGCAAGCACAGGTTAAAAAAGGAGTCGCTTGTTGCTCTTTTATCTCTGTTGTGTTCAGTGTTGTGCTGTTAGAACAGCTGGAGAAATCAGCAACAGAAGACTGGACAAAACAAAGCACAACTGTATAATATGCACAACTGTATCATATTTCCAGCATATTCCCTGTCCTCTCCCTTACACAGTGAACAGAGGCCCGAGTGCAGAAGGCAGATCCAGCAACATCAGTCTTTAGAGGTACCTCACTTCTGGAGGAACTCTTTAAAGAGTTCAGACAAGACCTGAAAATGGCCTTGAGAGTCAAAATCATCTGACCTTGTAAGTCCAGACTAGAAAACCAGCTGAGGAATCTATTGAAAGATTTTATGAGGACTTTGAGAACAGGATACAAATATACTAAGAATATTTTATCCAACTCAATTTTTTATTCATTGCAGCCATACTGATTTACACCAGCTTAGAATCAAGCCCCAGGTCTTAAAAAAATCCTTTTCTGTGAATACCCAGGGGCATCTGCAAAAGCTAAAGGCAACATTTTTTAGGCAATTTGACAAGAGCTTACAGTTATAATTCTGTCATATCATCAGAGTGCCCTATACATGTTCATGTAGTCACAATAAACTCTCAATGTGTAAAAAAAATCTTGGCTTGGAGCCCTGATGGTTATCAGTGCCATGGGAGGTCGTCTCTGCTTTGTATATACTCCTCACAGCAGTTAAGTATTTCCCCTATTTCAGAGTGCAGGAAAACAATATATATGTGTATATATTGAGTAACTTAATACTAGCTTCAACTTCAGAAATATTTAACAGTCTTTCCATGTTCATTTAAAAAAAAAAAAGTTTAGTTTCTAGACAAGCTGGTTGCCAGTAAGGCCACAGAATGCTGCATGGAAGAAGCTCAAATGGGTTAATAGCAGCCTGAAATGACAGAGTGTTTTCTCTTTCAGTCCCTCCAGTTCAGCTGGCACAATGATAAGACATTATTTCCCTCAATTAATATCCCATCCTAACACTGTTTGCCAGTCTCCTAAGGTCACGGGGCAGTCCTGTGTGAGCCTGACTCCTTCCCCTCTTCCCCATATTTCTTCCTCCTCCCCAGGGAAATTTATGTCTGCCTGTGGCATCTGTCCCCTGTCCTCCTTTTGTGAATATCAAGGCACAGCATACATTACATTTTTTAGAAATGCCTTCTGACAATAAATTACTTCTGCTACGTCTTAGAGGCCTCACACTCTCCTTCATTGACCTCATGGCCCTTACGTTCTTGAAACATTTCTCATTATCTGTCTTAACCTCCTGCACAATCTTCCTTTCATTCTCAACCTTTGCTTTTCTTATCGCTTTTTTCCACTCTTAATTTCATTCTGTAATCTGACGACTTGTCTTTCCCCAGTGTTTTATATCCTACGCTTGGTTACTCTTTACACATCCTTGTCCGACTGCACTGGTCATTTGAATTTCACGCAGGCGTCTGTTCCACACGGCATGTGCAACCCCGGCATGCTCCCCAATCCCGTGCATCTCCCCACACCCTTCCCCCTTATTTCAAACTAAAACAGCTAAAATTTAGGTACTATCCTCAGTGGCAGCATCCTCCTCCAGAGCAGAGCAACCCCTGCCTGGGTTCAGAACCTTATTTGACGCAATGTGAAGTGATCGTCCAGCGTCAAAAAAGGTAAGTTGGGAAGATAGCAGAGGACTCTTGTATCGGTAATCCATTTTCACACAGGAATATCTTCTCTTCCATTATTCTTTGGAGATCTTTAAAACCCACTTGGACGCAGCCCTGTGCCTCGTGCTCTAGGTGACCCTGCGTGAGCAGGGGCGTTGGACTAGATGACCTCTGAGGTCCCTTCCAACCTTAAGTATTCTGTGATTCTGTGATTCTATGATTCTATGATTTCTCACTTACTATTAGCAAATGCAATACTGTCAGAGAAATGAGTTGCCGAGATGCTAATCAGCCCTCTTTTGAAAAGGAGTTCAGGCTCAGTTTAAGATACAGGCCAGGTCTCTAAGTGGTTCTTATTTTCTCCCATTCCAAGAGGAAGCAACAGAAGGAAAATCAGAAGTTGATTCTGGTGAAATATAGAACAAAGATCTTTGCTCAAAGTGCTAATAATGTTGGGGCTTTCTGCCGTAGTGTTTTCAAATTAGTTAAATAAGACAATTTCTATTGATTACAAGTAAAACTAATCCAATTCACACATAAAATTAAACAATAAACTTCCCTTTCTCTACTTTCATTTCCCTAGAGACATTTTCCAGCAGAAAAATCTCTTTTACTGACTGAAGAGGGAAGCAGCCAGCAATTTGCTAGGAGGAAAGGCAGCTTCTGTCTGAACCAACATCCTCTCAGAAACACTATGAAGCAGAAATTCCATATTGCCCACATTTAGAAGGCCTTAAGAAAAAAGTGATTTTCCACTGATTTCACCAATAATGACAAGCTGCTTGGTCTTCTATCATGCTTAGACTTAGACATGCTTAGCAGACCAAGTTCATTGCAAACATTGTCTTTTCACAGTCACTTTCAGAATCTACAAAACTGAACAAACTTGCAAAATTATTAGCTGACATGTAACTAATGCATAAGGTAAATACATAGCACAGATCAAGAACTCTTTTTGCTATCAATGACATCTGCAGTACTTGATCAGTCAAACACTTGCACTTCCTTTTCACCTCATCATCACTCTGTGACAAATTTAGTCCTACTAAATCCTAGAGAGAGTGATCTCTTCTGACTACAGCTGATGATCAGATTATGCCCTGAAGCATAATGACTGATAACACTTTTCCCTTTTATCCCAATTACTACCACTGGCCTGTCTGCAATGTGCCTACTCCCTTTTTCTGGGAGTAGGCACATTGCAACAGGCAAAATCAAACAACAACAAACATATAAAAATAATAATATATAATATGTATATTTATAATAAATAATGTGTATTTTGTATATAGCATACAATACAATTATATATTAATATATAATATTATTATTGGATAGTATATGATATAATATATATTTTACATGAATATAAAACATTTTTTCCAAAAAAAAAGAGAGATAATATGAATACTTTTATGTATTAATAACTACTGAATAATGAATTATGGTGTAAAGGTGAGAGATTTTTCTTTGAAACTGCTAGTAAAAGCAAAAATTTTCCCCAAACTGCAGAGATTATTATTTGTCAAGAGTTAAAATTTTAAGTGTAATACAATGAGGTTTCTTTGATACTTGAATGGAGTTATTATCAAAATCAATAGAAAACACTCTTGGACACCTGCAAAATAAATATTTTCCAGTGTGATTTTGGAAGAAATCTTAACTTTTGAATTGATTTAAGCTTTAAGATGCAAGGAAAAAATATAAAATCAGAAAAGTAGTTTTAGGGAAAAATGTAGAGCAGTTTCAGTTTTAAGTAGATTAGGAGAGAAGTAACAATCAGCTACTTTTAAATCAATACTGTTAAGGTGTAAAAGCATTTCAAAAGCAGGAACACAGGAATTATTACCGTATTCGATGTAGTCCATGAGACAGAAGAACACTGTGACTGCCACACTGGATTAAATTTGCAGCCTGCCTGCTTCCAGTACCGTCACAAAGATGTAATAGGGATGCAGTGATTTCCTTTCAGAGTTCCTCTGTAATAAAATCTTCATCATCTGCCAGCCTGGTTGCCTTCTCAGGATTTCAGATTCACAGAGGATATGATAAAAATATTACCTTATTAAACTA
>JAVCKT010013611.1:0-25279 GCA_032273925.1 Rhynchotus rufescens
CCCGCTGCTGCCTCAGCCGCGCGGCCAGGGGGGCTCGCGCTGCGCCAGCCACCGCGGCGAGGGGCTGCGGGGCCGGGGCGGCCGCTGCCGCCCTGCCGCGGCCCGCGCCCTTAGGGGCACTTGGCGGCGTCTCCCGTACAGCGCCCGGCTGCGCCGCGAGAGCCGCCCAGCGGCTCCCGGAGCCGGGTCCCGCCTGGGCAGCGGGAAGGCCCCGTGCGGCTCCCGTGTGACAGGAGCTCCCGCCTCGCGGCCGGCCGGGCGCCCTCGCGGGCTCTTTTCCCTGGAAACTCCTCTCGGTCGCGGGCTGCGAGCCCTAACAAAGGAGGGTGTTGTTCGGGAGCCAACAGGTGACGGGGTGAAACCTGAGTGTGTGTATACATTGGAGTAAAGTCTGGCTGCTGGTTAAAATAGAATTAAAAAAAAAAAAAAATCAATGGGAGGCTGTAAAGGCTGGATTTCCTCCCTTCCAGGTCTGCGCACCCTCGCAGGGGGAGCGGGGAGGGAAGCTTCCCTGGGCCCCCAGCACAGCGGGCGCCGCGTTAGCGCAGCTGGGGCAGTGCCGGGTGCGGACGTTGCTCCCTGCGCTCCCTCCTCCTGTCAGCGCCGGGAACTGGCCTTGGCAGCATCGGCAGGCGTCATTCCTGGGAAGAAAATTCCCCAACTTGCTGGACTTCCAGTTGGGAAAGAGATGTCTGGTTTGCAGCATGACCAGAGAGGATTTAACTCTTCTGTTGGTCACTGTGCACAGGCTGATTCTTGGTCAGTTCTTCTCGTTTCCATCTAAAGTCCATTGAATAACGAAGCTCACAAACTTCCTTCCTCCCACCCCGCTTCCTCCCTAGTATTCTCCTTTGGATATTACTAACTGAATCCAGCAGCTTAGCTGCAGAAATTGCTGCGTTCTGGTGCTGCTCCAAGGTTTAGTTTCTGCTTTGGGCCCAAAGCTCATGGAGCTGTCAGTACTGGGTGGGAACCCGACCCACGCTGCGCCACGGGGCTCTGCCATCGACCATGTAACACGTTGGTAACACGGCTTTAAATTATTAATCCTCGTTTTCTGGCGCTTCCTCTTCTAGCTCAGTTGTCGTGGATTAGGGGTTAAATAAGCAGGTGAACGGGCTGGCCGTGATAATCTTAACTCCTTGGGCCTGCCTTGCCCTGCATGCGGGTGAGCGATATGCATCTCGGGGCCCCTATAGCCTTGTTAACAAGCCTGCGAACAAAAAGGTCGTTAAACAATTTGCCCCGCAGGACAGAGCAGAACAGCAGGGGATGGGCAAGGAGATGTTTGTCTGACTGTGCTCACAAATCATGACCCCTTCCCTGTGGCCAGCGGCGCCGGTGGGACGTAACTGGGATAACCTTGGGGCTGGAGTCACAGCAGTTGTGCGTTAAGCACAAGAACCTAACGTTTAACGTGCAGCGGGTTTAGGACTAGGAACGCAACGCGTCCTCGCTTCTGACCTTTGAATGTTGAGTCATAGATGGTCATTTTAATACAGAGGTGGAGAAAAACGTATTAATTACTTTCCTTTTTAAATCCAATTTGGTTGGTTGATTCAGTTGTGTGATTCATGTTTGTCAGAGTGCCAGAGAAGTATCTCCTCACAGGCTGGGAAGCTTTATTCGTGGGATCGCCTCCGAACGGAGGCTAAAACTTCAAAGCTTGGAAAAAAAGCTGTGTTTTGGGGATGCCATGACACGAGCAGAACACTCTCCTTTCCAATCATCCCTCACAAATCTTGTATTTTTTCAGCTGTTGTTTGTATTCATTGGAGGCCTCCTTAGGATGTCATCATCTTAAACAGGGCACTTTGAAGAATGAGAGGGGCTGGGGGGTGGGGAGGAGGTTTCCTGAACCCTGCAGTTTTAAAATGCAAACCAAATTACACTGGAGCCGGAGAGGAAGGAGAACTTCTAAACAAGCAATTGCTAAAATAGCCTGCAAATAGCTGCCTGGTGACTTGGGCTGTGTTCAGGAACCTTGCTCTCAGCAACGGCCCCCTACTCGTAATATTAATGTGTGGCATCGGTTAATTTGTAGCTGATTTAGTGTTAGCATCGTGATAACATTTTTAAGTGAGTAATATCAGTTCACTGAGGTTTATGAGCCTCATTTTCAACATATCTGGCTCTCTTCTTTGGAGAAGAGACCGTGGGTCGTACAGTTTTGTGCTTTGGAAGGGGTGTTTTTCCTGTATTCTCCAGCACCTACATTCAAGGTGCTCTCTTTTAGAAGGCCATGGTGTCTGTTTTTATCTTGTTAGAGCTGGAGAGCGGGATGTTGGAAATAAATAGGTGAAACTGGTGACACCGACAGGATCAGCATTGGTGGGAAAGCAGCGGGGTGCCTCTTATCAGCCTGGTCCTCTCTCGGAATTAGGCTCCTGCATTTGTGTATCTTTGGCATACTTGAAATCCTAACATTGCCAAGCACTGTTGGTGCTAAGCAGGAGGAGCAGGTAACCTTAGGGTTTAAACGTGCTCAGAAAAGCTAAGGTGCATTCATTTCCACAGCTTTCCCTCCTTTTCTTTCAAGTAGAGAAAATAAGCTAATGTGATCAGCAGGTCCTTATGACACACTGATGTAAGGATTGGGAATATCCCCTGGGATTTCGGCAAATTAGCGACACTATTGCAAACCAGCAACCTCCCTTACTCCAAAGGGGAACTGTGAAGCGGGGCGCTGACTGCTGAGATCCCCTGGAAAAAAGGGCTTCTCGCTAGTGCAGGCTGCAGTGAAGGGCGACTCACCTGGGCTCGCCCTCGCACCCCAGCACCTCTGCTCTGCTCTGCTCGCAGCCAGTTCACAGGGCAGCAGGGACAGAGCATACCTGGCACTGACCTCACGTCTCCTGGTATGCAGGAAGGGCAAGCAGCTCTGTATCGTCTGTAACAACATCTCGGCATCTGAAGGAAATTAACCCTGGGGATCTTGTATGCACCAGGATGTCTGTCTTAGTGCCTTAAATATTCAAGACTGAACTGTTAGAGATTTGTTTGCTAATTCAGCCCAGTATTAGTTTCTCAATAGGCTGTGCTTGCCTCTTGACGCTTGCTCTGTAGGAGCGAACAAGGCAGAGGGATCCGTGCTGTTCGTTGCCGGTGAAGCTCTGTGCGGGTGGCTTGGGTTCATCTAGCGATCGAAGCACAAGTGGTTTGTGCCTCTTGAAAATGATTGCTTTAAAAGGTCAGCTTCAAACTGCAGAAGAGGAAATGAGGGAAAGGTCTCCAAGGATGAAGTTGCACGTGCTAATTAGTGAGGATACAATCTACCTGCCTTGCCTGCTGCTAATATGCAAAACAGCAAATATGGGAGTCTGCCTCTTCCTGTCCAGAGGCTGCAGGCTGGGGAGCGAAGCCGGAGCGGCCTTGCGTTGAGCTCCACGTTGAGCTCCACGGCGAGCTCGGCGGTGCCGCGTCTTGCTGCAGCGCGGTAAGCAGCCGTGCGCTCCACGGGCACCGGCACCCTGCTCCAGCTCCTCTCCAGAGAGGTGGGTGAGGCCCGGGGTCCCTTCCTCTGCCAGGCGGCACGAATACGGGAGCAGTGGCTGGCACCCGCGGGCTGCGCTGCTGTTCGGAGGCACCTCAGCACCCTGGGGAGAGGGATGGAGAGGAGCCCCGTGCAGTTGGGCAAAGGGAGGTGCAGAGCCCTGTGCCTGGGGAGCAATAACCAGCACAGGCCAGGCAGGAGCTGCGGGGAAGAAGGACCTGCAGGAGGACGGGTGGCTGAGCCAACAAGGTGGCCCTGTGGCCAAGGAGGGCACTGGTGGCCTGGGGTACCTGAGGAGGAGTGTTGGCAGCAGGGCAAGGGAAGAAATTCCATCTCCACCTGGGACAAGCGGCAGTGGGCACAGCCTGAAACACAGGAAGGCCTATCTGAGCTTTGGGAAGGACAGTTTTACCATGAGGGTGACTGAGCGTGGGCACAGGTTGTCCGGGGACATTGAGGAGCCTCCATCCTTCCTTAGAGATGCTCAAAAGCCACCTGGACACAGTCTGGGCAACCTGCTTTAGGTGGCCCTGCTTGAGCAGGGGAGATGGATCCAGTGATTTCTAAAGGTCCCTTCCAACCTCAGCTATTCTGTGTTTCTGGTCACACACACACAGTTACAGTAACCTTCAGTTGTTCAACTGGACAAATATTTCAGAAATTTGCCTGACTTCTATTGAGCTTTGTAGAAATACGCTGTTCTTAGGGGAGGTTGGAAGTTTTCTTAAGAATAAATAAATAAATCTTTTATTACAGTGCAGCTGTGCAGGGCAATAATAGTGCATTGGCATCTAGCAGTAAATCCAATTTATTTTCAAACAGGAAGTTTTGGAATAAAGTTAACAAAAATCTTCAGTTAAAAGATTTGAGCTCTAACAACAGCCTAGTGGAATAATTAAGTAATTCCATCACTTTCTATTGGCTGTGGGAATGTATAGATGTATTGAAAACAGGGATAGATAGAATGTGTAATGCTAAATAGATAGAATGTGTAATACTAAATATCATCGTTTTTGTGACGTTTTTGGTTTGTCTGCTTTTGCTTTGTGGGCATGCAGGCCACTTCCCACGAAGCAAGTTTAGCTGTGCCCCATTGAGTAACTGGTGTCTGCCACTAGCCAGCAGCCCAGGCCTCTCCTTCGGGAGAAGCTCCTCTTGTGTGCCAAGCAGCATAGTTAGCTACTACATCTTAAACTTTTCTTCCCCTAGGATCTACCAATAACTTATTTTTTTTCCCCTGTGATGGTGATGGGATCTGTAATGTGATAGGAGCCAGAAGTTTTTTGGCTTGTGCCCTCCTTTGGACCTGGCAGCAAGCTCGTATGTCAAGGTGAGGAAACTCTTCTGCAGCTGGCCCACATCTAACATATAGAAAATGGCACCTGTGTTCAGGTGGATAGGTGAAAGAATTGTGGAAAATGGGGCACATAGAGTTAATTTGTGACATTGTCCAGCCTGGGTTTAACTGATTAGCTGATCAGAATGTCAGTCCTGGCAAAGTGTGTCCTTCTTCGTCTGCTGTTATCTGCTCCTCTTCCCTGAAACTGCTCTTCAGAACTTCCTAGGAACTTCTGCCAGTGCAAACCATTTATGCAATGAGGTCTTTTTCTGTACTGCAGAATGGAATGGATCTTGGCGAGAACCTTCTTGGCCAGTTTTGACTCAGAATAGTCCCACTGATACTGAGCCCCGGAAACTTAGTGCTGGGAGGAAGCCTGGCCCTGTAGGGCTGGAGTTATCACAACAATCACTGTGTCCTTTACAGAGCCTAATCTGCCGTAATTGGATTTCAGATATTTACCTGCCCCGCTGCCCTCCTGCCCTCCTAGGGCTCACACAAAGATCTGGGAAGCATCCAGCAGCCCTTCATTGCCCGCTTCACGCCTCCCTCCATAAAAAGGGGCCACTAACAACCGCCCAGGCAGCTTTCCCCAAGAACGTCTTCAGTTTTGGACGAGCCGTTTTCACCTCTTCTGTGTTACTGGACTCATACCAACTACAAAAGCACTCATGTTACCCCTTTTATTATTATCTGCTCATTCGTTTTATTATCTGCTCAGCATGAGTCTTTCCTTAACCTGCAATGTTTCAAAACAAGCAGAAATGCAAAGGACAGCAAGCGGTATATTGCAGTCTGCATTGGTTACTGAATGCGGTTGTGTGAGTGTCTAGTTGTCCTGCTTTCTCCTTTGGTTGTAGCAAGCTGGGAGGATACTGCAACGGCTTCGAATGCCACACAGCACAAGGAACGCTAAGCTGCTCTAAGGTTATTTACCCCAAGCGTTAGTTAGTCCCTGCAGGTTGGCATTAACTAACACGCTGGGAATGTCTTTCTGCAGACGGGCTGCCCGATGCACTGCTGCAGCTGAAGGGTCCCTCGCGCCGCCGCTCGAGATGGAGCCCAAAGCGACCGGGCTGGCGTTCGGCTGCCAGCGGAGCTCCACGTCCGACGACGACTCCGGCTGCGCCTTGGAGGAGTACACCTGGGTGCCGCCGGGCCTCAGGCCGGAGCAGGTACAGCCCCCCGGCCTTCGTGTCTTCAAAGCAGCCCCAGGAGGAGCTGCTGCAGGGAGCGGTACCCTGCGGAAGGACCTGAAGTGTTTTCACATGTATACAGGTCTTCTTAGGGTTATTCTTAAAACTTTTAGCTTCTTGTGTTGTTTAATAGTCCAGTCAGACAGTCTTAAGGGAGCTTAAAATCCTGATCATTCAGGAATATATTTAAAGATGTTTTTTAGGTGAGTATTTTCAATAAATGTGTGTCACAGAAGTACATGTTGTAGAGTCAGTGCAGCCCAGAAAACACTCCCTTTCTCCTTGAAATACATATCTTGGTTAAATTCATGCTCATGGCATTCCTTGTGGAACTGTTACCTGGGTAGTACTTAACTGGTTTCGTACAACCCTTTGCCTAAATAACTAAGGATTTGACAGCTAGACAAATGAACGTTACCATAGCACACCGAAATGAAAGTATTCTGTCATTTTGACAATCGCTAACGTATTTTACATTAGTTTAAATAACTGTATGTCTGCCAGGATTCATGCCAAGATTTCTCCCATACATCCACCGGAGCAGCCACTTGTGGCTCCGGAGCTGCTCGTGCAGTTCCCTTCTCCCTGCTCCCCTTCCTCCGTATCCGTTGGAACGTAACACTAATGGAAACACAAGTTCAGTTATCAGTGAGCAAGTTGCTTGGCAGGATTGAAAAGAAACTCCAATAACAGCCCTTTAATGATCTTGCAACTGTACTGAAAAGGTATATTCCGTAATATCCAGGAGTTAAGCTTCACTGTTAAATGGCTATGTGGTGTTAAATGGTTACAGTGACTTCCTGTTAAAGGAGGGAGAGCAACTCTCCTGCAGCTGGTCAGCTAATACAGTCCATACTTATGAAGATACAAAAGAGGCATCATTTTTGCTATGTAGAGATTTTTATTTAATCATGAATAATTGAACAAGTCAGCAGCAATGGCAAATAAATTGTTACTTAGTGAAATTGTTTTTCTCACTTCAGCATATATAAGAATCCTCACAAATTCAGCGAGTTAACATTTAGCCAGAGCAATTAAGTAAATCCAGTTTATTTAATTGCCTCATATTCCACCTACTGAAACTTATTACAGATTCTTTTTTAAGAATATATGCACATTGGAAACAGTATAATAACGAAACAGGCATGCAGTGTCTTTGCAAGCTTCCTCTTTACTGCAATTTGCTAGTTCCTCCTGCAGCTTCGTTGAATACCATCAGTAGTAAGTGGGCTTACAGTAGATTTTTGATGTTCAAATGTTGGATAAATGAAAGCCAATGTTTCGTGCAAGCTTTCCCATATAATTTTGATTGCTTCCTCAGTCAAGTGACTGATTGCTGCCTCCTTTTTCATCTATCTTGCACGGTAATAAGCTGTTGACCTAAGCATTATTTAAATCTGGATGGCAAGTAATATTTTTGCCAATAGTCAGGTCTTATTTACTGCCCCAGGCCTTGTGACAAGCTGGAAGCTGCATAGGAAAAACAATAAATCTGTAGCTGTTCCACAAAAATATTTTTTGCCATTGGGCTTTGTTGTAGCATTCATTACAGTTTTCCTGTCGTAATTTTCTTCTGAAAATAATAAAAAAGAGTGGAGATTGATCTGAAAATATTTCCAAGTAGGTTTGTAGAGCGTGTGTGCAGCCCATGAAAATTTCATAGCTAATTTGTGGCTGATTGACCTGGGGCTGGAGGCAGCCTCCTCGCGAGGCAGGGGCGGTTCTGCCTGCTCCCCGGGGCTCACATGGAAGCAATGAAAGCCGACGCCGGGGACGAACCTGATCAGCAGGAGGCTACAAAACAGCTTTTGTCTCCGCAACGTGTAAAATGCACAGAGCAAATTAAACGTGTTTATATAGCGGCTGCTTTCTGGAAAGCTTCATGCCTTAGTGTGCTAAATTGCACAAGGGGACTTGGAATTTCAACAGGCTCGGCCACCAGCCCCGAAGGGGGCGGCAATAATGAGAACATTAAATGTGCATAATTTATGATACCCCTAATTGTCACTGCAAATTGCATTCCAGAAAAGCAATTCAGCAGCTGGGTGCTAAGCTGTAGCAGAGGCAATTCCGGTTTGCTGAGTTCGTTCCTCTGGGTCTTGTATTTTCAGTGCAAATCCTGTCACGGCTGTAATGTGGCATGACCTTACCCCTTGGCAGAGGAGACCTGGGATGAATGGTGGCAGAAGGAACCAGGGTTTGGTGCTGGGTGTCTCTGGACCTGAGTCCTGCCTGTCTCCTTTTCAGGTACAGCTCTATTTTGCCTGCCTGCCGGAGGACAAGGTCCCTTACATCAACAGCCCTGGCGAGAAACACCGGATTAAACAGCTGCTCTATCAGCTGCCACCGCACGATAATGAGGTAAAAACGGGGCTTGCAGAGGAATGCTCCTGCCTGCTGCTGTTACCTGAGCATTCCCTACCCGCGTGTTTCTGACTCAGCAGCCTCAACTGCTCCTTGCCCTGGCATCTCACCCTGGAGCTGCGTGGGGCTGCCGCTGCCCCTTTGTTTGGCGGCGCTAGATAAGGGCTGTCTGGAAGGGCGCTGCCTTGGCCTCTTGGGAAGGCTGCTGGCGGTGCAATAAACTTCACACTGGTCGGTTTTATAGTGTTTGCAGCCACCCAGCAATCCCCAGGAACCCCAGATTCCTGGGATTGCTCTGCAGCGCACAGAAAGGATGCGCTGTGACAGGGAGCGCCTCGTGCTCCACGTATACGGCATGAGCCGGGGAGAAGCCAAAATAACAACCAGCCCCTCTGTGCTGGGGCAGCAGGAGCGGGGCCAGGGCCTTGAGAGCCTGGGTGTACTGCACGACTGAGCTGGACTGTGGACACTGAAAACATAAATCTACGTCACTGATACGGCTGTGATTGATTTCAGCTTCATTCAACTACTTAGGTGAAGCAATGGGTTTTGGTTGCCTTTCTAAAACACTGCTTTCTGCCTGGACTGCTTCTTCATTTGGTATATATTTTTCTCTAATGCAAGATATCTCTCTATACGAGGCTTGTATTGTGCTACACTAACCAAAAATAAAGACTGCAGAGAAGCTGGAAAAGTTTAATAATGATTGCCAGCATGCCTAATGTCCTGCATATGTTTGCTCAGTTATTATATATTTAGTTTGCTTAGTTATTATATATAAATGTAATATATATAGTTTTAAAATCTTATGATCTAAAATAAGTGTTTTTTTGGTGGGATTTCTTTTGTGGCAGGTGAGATACTGCCAGTCTTTAAGTGAAGAAGAGAAGAAGGAGCTGCAGATGTTCAGTTCTCAGCGCAAAAAGGAGGCCCTTGGCAGAGGCACTATCAAAGTGCTCTCCAGGGCTGTGATGCACGCGGTCTGCGAGCAGGTAACGTGCTCCTCGGGCCACAAGCGAACCTGCAGCAAGGATAATTTAAGACTTCAATATCCTCCTATTAAATGTAGGCTTCTGGCTCCTTATGTTTGAGCTCTGAAAAGAAAATTAGAACATTCCTAAAGCTGCATGTAAATACAATGAAGGTAGAGCAAAACAAACATGCTCTGAATCATCACTGAATATGTGATGTGTTTCCTACTGCAAAAAGCTGCTCTTATTCTTACTGAAACAAATGCATATGAAAATCAGGCATACATTTGAAATTATTTCTCTGTGTAAAACAAACTTCTGCTCATGAAAGTTTCGTTGATGCCCACAATTTGTCTGTCCCAAGATTAAGAATTTTTCTTTCCTTTTGACTAAATTGTGGAGTAAGACCTGTGGGCTGGGCCTGGTGTTGGGAAGGCGCGTGGCCGGGGCCGGGCGGGAAGTGACTTCTCCCCTGGTTTTGCTCCTAGTGCGGCACCAAAGTGAACGGCGGCGAAGTGGCCGTCTTCGCCTCGAGAGCTGGGCCCGGCGTGTGCTGGCACCCCTCGTGCTTCGTGTGCTTCACCTGCAACGAGCTGCTCGTCGACCTCATCTACTTCTACCAAGATGGAAAAATTCACTGTGGCAGACACCACGCTGAACTTCTTAAGCCTCGGTGCTCAGCCTGTGATGAGGTAAGGAACTTACGTACGTTTTGTGTCAGGCCACACATCTCTTACTGCTTAGCTGACAAACTGCTCTGCCTGTTTGGGCAGTTACTGGCTTTGGATGAATCCCTTTATAGCAAGAAAAAGTCTGATGCAGAGATATGTTTGAAAGGTGAAGGTTGCTTCATTCCTTAGTACCACAAGCAACGTGACTGTGTTTAGAAAACACCTCCCTGCCCCTAGCTGGAATTGAATTCTGTACCCTGAGTTAGAAAAACGATCTGTACAAATATGCCAGGATGCTCTCCTTAACAGCAGCCTTTTCAATTGTTCAAATATTCTTTATAACATATACTTTTTAATAGATTAGAATGCCACATAAGATCTTTTTTGCTGTCTTTGTATTCCCAAAGCAGCTAAATAAAATGGAATTATTTGGTCTGCTAACTTTTCAAAATACATATTTTACTTGCTCTGTGTCCTAAGGCGAGATTCTGACCACTTAAGCAAAGGTTTTCTTTTCTGCTTTTGCAGATCATTTTTGCTGATGAATGCACGGAAGCCGAGGGCCGCCACTGGCACATGAAGCACTTCTGCTGCCTGGAGTGTGAGACAGTCCTGGGCGGGCAGCGCTACATCATGAAGGACGGCAGGCCCTTCTGCTGCAACTGCTTTGAATCTCTCTACGCAGAATACTGCGAGACCTGTGGGGAACACATTGGTAAATATGCCCCTTGGCAGCATTTTATATTGATAAAAATCAATCTAAATCAATTTAAAAGCCAATTTCACATTTCAAAAGTGGTGGATTGTGCAAGTAGTTCTGTTAGGGAACCCACCGTGTCACCTTCTGTCCCTCTCTAGGGGTTGACCACGCTCAGATGACCTACGACGGGCAGCACTGGCACGCCACGGAGACCTGCTTTTCCTGCGCTCAGTGCAAGACCTCTCTGCTCGGTTGTCCCTTCCTCCCAAAGCAAGGGCAGATCTACTGCTCAAAAACCTGCAGCTTGGGTGAAGACGTTCACGCCTCCGACTCGTCCGATTCTGCCTTCCAGTCCGCGCGATCCAGAGACTCCAGGAGGAGCGTCCGGATGGGCAAGAGCAGCCGCTCGGCCGACCAGTGCCGCCAGTCGCTGCTCTTGTCGCCCGCCCTCAATTACAAGTTCCCCGGCCTGTCGAGCGACACGGAGGACACCCTGTCCCGCAAGCTGGATGACCTGAGCCTTTCGAGGCAAGGGGCCAGCTTCACTAGCGAAGACTTCTGGAAAGGAAGGGGAGAGCAGGAAATGCCTGAAGAGCCCGAAGAGTGGGCTGAACACGAAGACTACATGACCCAGCTGCTCCTGAAGTTCGGTGACAAAAGCCTCTTCCAGCAGCCTGCCGAAGGGGACGCGCCGTCGGGCGAGCACTGGGTTTCTGACAGCATGGTCAAGAGCAAGCTGGACCTGAAACAAAATAACCCCAGCCTAGCAAGTAAAAAGTACCAGGCCGACATGTACTGGGCGCAGTCGCAGGACGGCCTGGGCGACTCTGCCTACGGCAGCCACCCGGGCCCCGCCAGCAGCAGGAAGATGCAGGAGCTGGACCTGGAGGCCGGGGCCGCCGGCTACGCGCACGGCCGCGCGGCCTGGTACGGAGGCTCCCTCGAGTGCCTCGCTGACCTGAAGCAGCAAGAGCAGAGCGTCCGGGACTCCATGGACTCCTTGGCTTTGTCCAACATCACAGGTAACGGGGGGAAGGCGAGCGGTGCTTGTATTGCTCAGAAAGTGTGTTGGGATGTACTGAACGCAGGCCGCTTGTATGTGCAACTTTTTAAAAGCTTTAGTAGCGAGCTATGTCTGTAAATGACATGGTAGCTTTTTATCAAGCACATACTGTTCTACAAGATAAAATTCTGCTCTTGAAATGAAGACAGCCCAGCTCCTTCCATTGCTTATAATGTGGCCAGGAGAGGAGCTGCAATAGGGAAGCTGGCATTGCCAGAAGCACGAGAGAGGATAGCCTTAAAAAGGCTTAAAAAGTGTGGATTGCGGAGTGTTTTAAAATACTTGTGTCTCCTGGAAGTAGCACGGTTTGTGTCTGTTAGAGCAGCTTAAATGTTTTACACTCCTTGAGACTTCTTCCCGTCTTGGTGTCCCTAGAGTTAGCCCGTTCTTTGGCTAGCAGAGCTAATACTTAATATGAAGTCAGGTAAGAACATTTTGGGGTTGTTATAAGGCCTTTTTGTAGTTAACACAAACCAAACGTGCTGCTGCTGCTTCTTCCTAGCAGCCAAGCCGTGGCGAGTGGCTGTAGCCCAGGGCTGCGGTCGCGGGAGGGCATTTCTAGCACTCAGCCTGCACAGTCGGTCGCTGCTGCCGCCGCTGCGGGGCCGCTCACGCCCGTGTCCCTGCTCCCTCCCTCCCCACAGGCGCCTCGCTGGACGGCGAGGGCAAGGCCCGGCCGTCGCTCTACTCCCTGCAGACCTTCCAGGAGCTGGAGGGGGAGGACTGCGAGAAGATGAGCAACATGGGCACGCTGAACTCCTCCATGCTGCACCGCAGCACCGAGTCCCTGAAGAGCCTCAGCTCCGAGCTGGGCCACGACAAGGCGCTGCCGGAGGAGAAGCCGGCGCAGCTGCCCGTGCTCAGGAGGTCCAAGTCCCAGTCACGGCCGCAGCAGGTGAAGTTCTCCGATGACGTTATTGATAACGGCAGTTACGAGAACGTGGAGATCAGGCAGCCCCCCATGAGCGAGAGGACTCGGAGGCGGGTCTACCACTTCGAGGAGCGGGGCAGTCGGCCTCATCACCATCGCAGAAGGAGCAGGAAGTCTCGCTCGGACAACGCACTCAACTTGGCTGCGGAGAGAAGGTGCTCTCCCAAGGAGAGGTTTCGCTTCTACTCTCCCCAGGATCACGAGAAATTCCTGCAAAACAGAAGCTCCCGGGAGCTCCGGGCGTACGTGCGGAGCGGGGAGCTCTATGGGCCGTACGCGCACACCGCCTCTGACTACGCGCTGCGCAGCCGCATGGCTGACCGATTTTATGGACTGTACGGCGACGAGGACGACTCGTGGTGCTCGACTTCATCCTCGTCATCCGATTCCGAAGAGGAAGGGTATTTCCTCGGACAGCCCATTCCGCAGCCGCGGTCGCTGAGATATCCATACTACACAGATGACCTTTCCAGTCCAACTACTGCGTTATCTAGTTCTCAGTTTGGACAAAGGACAACCAAAGCAAAGAAGAAGAGGGGACACAAAGGGAAAAATTGCATAATTTCTTAATTGGTTTTAACAGTTAGGAAGACCAGTCAACGCTGTCGCTACAGTTTGAACAGTCCGAACCACGTCTTTTTATATTAATAATTGTACTTAGGCAAGTTGCTAAGGTTCCTAATGCTTTGCCAGTGTAAATTATAACCCCACCAGAGTTTACATTGTAAAAATATCATTAAGAAGTGTCCCCACGCCAGATGACGTGCTCGGACACGGCCAGGTCCCCGGTGTCGTGTTCGGGCTGTGGGAACAGTCCCCGCAGCGCACGGGGCAGCCCCGGCCCGGGCGCCCCCCGCGCCCCCTGCTCGGCTGATGGGCCAGGAGGTGTCCAGCAAAGACCAGTAGACACCGGGGTCCCTCCCGCCTGGGGCTCTGCCCGCCCCGTGCTCTGTGGCTTCCTTTCTCTCCGTGAGAATGAAGGCTCCACCTGGCACCTCTCCTGCCTTCACCAGGTCCCTCTTCCATGTCCCTCTTGCTCCTCACGGTTTCTCCACAGAAACTGGAACTTGGATTGGGAAAATCCCAAGCAGTCCTCCCCTAAGGAGGCGGAAATCAGCCATGGGGCTTGCAGCGCTCGAGGCTCTCCCAGGTCCCAAGGCAGCAGGAAGGGACTTGGCCCCATCCTGGTTTTGCCTCCCGCTTTAGGAACTGGAGCGCTGCGTGAGGCAGGCGGGTGCCCAAGGGAGGTGCTCCCTGAGCCCTGACCAGGCTGCGTGTGAAGGGTCTGAGCCCAGCAGTGGGAGCAGCGGGGCCTCCCGCGCCCCCCCTCTTCCTCCTCCTCTTCCTCCTGCTCCCGGTGCCGGTGTCGGCAGGGCCGGAGGGAGCCGGAGCCGAGCGCGGCCGCCCCGCGGGGCTGCTCCGTGAAGCCGCTTGTGCAGCGCGCGCTTCCCAAGGGACCTGAAGCCGGCCGCTCCGCTCCCGCCCTCGGAATCGCCTTATCCACCTTCCAGACTCTGTCAGCTGCGATCCTGAGTGGAGAACAGCGCTATTTATAATGTAGTATTTGATAGGCTAAAGTGTATTCATAATTTAACGGTGCAAATACTAATGTACATACTGTACAGGTAAAATTTTAAAAGCCGAGTATTTTTATATCCCTGAATTTGGAGAGCGGTTTGCTACGCAAGCGAGCTGGGTTGGTTAGGGGTTTGACAGCAGCAGTTCGGATGAAATAAATATCACTTGTATTTTAGTCAGGGCTTTTAAGTATAAAAATGTTTTTAAATGTTTAGTGTAAAGCATCTTAATTTTGTCTCCTAGCTATTGAGAGCTCTGTATGCATGTGGGGCTATGTAAATACTCTCTAAACTGCGGCCCTTGGAGTCTCGCAACTGTTATTTATGGGTCAAGCAAAATGTAAACGCTGTAAATGTAAAGGGCACCCGAAGGGGGAATACACCAGTACGGAGGGCAGCGGCTCCCGTGCACGTGCTCGTCTCGTCATTGCCCTCCCGCGGGGCAGCGCCCTTGGGAAAGAGCCCGCGGCCGCCTCGGAAGCCGCCGCTTCCCGGGTGCGGGGCTGCTTCCACAGGGTTGTTCCACACTAACAGCCACGGTTCTTAAATTAAGTGATTGGTGTAACACAACTAACCCCAAGCAAACATCACAGAGGTGCGAGCAGGAAGATTTAATATAAGGACAAAGCAAAACAGAGCCCGTTATCACTCAGGAATGAGAGCATCACATTAAGCCTTTCACAGAAACGGCATCTAGAAAAAAATCAAGTCTCCTTCGTTTATCAGTAAAATTTAATCATTTTTGAAAGCAGATAAATCTAAGAACCACCTGATGGAAACTTTTGAGAGATCTAACTGACCTATTAGCTAATCTGAAAAAACAAACAGACAAACCTCATGAATACTGCAAGGATCCTGCTCAGAAGTCCGATTAAATTTCACTGTGGTGACAAAGGAGACTCCTAACACAACGTACAGCCAGAATGGGCCTTGTAAATCAATGTAAATCAAAAACAGTAAACATGATTTTTTTTTTTTTGTAGTATTTTCAACCCAAAATACAGTCAGGGATGGTTCCAGGCGAGTGGCAGCAGGAACAACCTGGGGACTGTCCCTGCTGCAGGCGGGAGCTGCAGGGCTCGGGACCCCTGCGCGGGGGCTCTGCGGCTGCGCGTTCAACTCTAGTACTGCTTTTAGCAAGGCCCGCGGGTTTAACTTTAGTACCTGCTCTTAGCAAGGCCCGCGGGTTTAACTTTAGCACTTGCTCGTGTGCAAGTCTCACGGGGTTTAACGCCTGCCCTGAGCTGGCGCTGGCGCTGCCAGGCGGCCAGGGCAGCTGGAGCTGCTGCAGCAGGAGAGGCCAGGAGAGGCCGGGAGAGGCCAGGAGAGGCCGGGCTGCTGCTGCAGCCCCTCTCCTGCGGGGAGGCTGCGTGGGTGGGGTCTCCCGCCCCACATGGGGGGTTCCCTTGCACGGTGCTGCCCAGGGCACCCCAGGGCCCGCAGGTGACACGAGTCGCCCCAAATCCCATGAGTGGTCCCCACACCCGACGTGGGTCCCGCCGGCCCCCTGGCACCCGCTGCGGGACCCCCTGCCGGGCCGCACGCAGGGGCAGCCCCACAGGGCCCCCCGGGCCCCCTCGCACCCAGCGAGGCCGCAGCCTCTCCACTCGTTCTGCTTCCACCTTGGCCTTCACCTGCCTGCGAATCCTTCCCATGAACTCAACAGGCTCCGGCGCAGGGGACCGAATTCACACTGGCTTCTCCGCTTAAAAACACTCCGTGTTTTGGAATTGGTGACCTGTCTTTAGGCCGTGTATAGAGAGCTCTGCATAGTGAAATATAAACGTGCCAAGTGGCGCTTGTGCTGAGCCCCGACTCAAACTCTCCCCGTCTCCACCGGGCGCAGAAAGCGCCGCCTCCCGCTGCACGCGGCGCCGCACCGAGGGCAGTGGCCGGGGGCCCGGGCACCGCTCGGCCCGGAGCGCCCGTCCCCATCCGGAGCACCCATGCCCATCCAGAGCGCCCATCCCCATCCCGTGGCACCCATCCCCATCCGGAGCGCCCATCCCCATCCCGCAGCACTGGCACCTGCCTGGCCCTCAGGTCAGAGCCCGGTCCCACCTCTATCCAAGCCTGAAAGAATTCGGGGCAACTTGGGCTCGGGGAAGGAAGAGACAGTCTCACTCACAGCCCCTGTCCAACCTCCCAAATTCCTGCCCCTTCTCCATGCCAGAACGAATGGTTGTTGGGATGCAGCCCTGCAGCCGCTGAAACGGCTCCATAAGGAAGCGGTGGGGAGGGCAGCGGGCGCAGGCCCCGCGCGCTGCGCAGGCTGCGTGCGGCCACGATGCGCACGCTGCACAAGGGAAACCCAAACACGCAGCTGCCAGCAGGAGCAGCGGGACGGGGCTCATCCCGCACAGCGCTGCTCCTCAGCACCGGGAACGCCGGAATGCGGGAGGCATCCGCAGAACCTGCCATTTAAAGCAAAAAGGAGCTGCTTCCCACCGGGAGCAGGGAAGGGCCATGGCAGCCGCTGGGGGCACCACCCCCAGGGTCCCTTTACAAAAGGAAGCTGGGGTTAAAGTATAATAAATAATGTAAAATCACGGTTGTCATCAGCCTTGCAAGGCGTCCTGCCGGACTGTGAGGACAGGATGCACTCCTGCGCAAGCTGACAACTGAAGAGCTATTTCTCGTTATTTTAATAAAAAATACGGCGCTTTCAGTTACACTTCTAAATACGGAAATGTTACATGTGCATGGATCAGATGGGACATTCTTTCCTAGGTAACGGCGTAAAAGTCCCCAAAATGGTTTGTCACGTTCCAGCCTGATCGGAGCGAAACTCCTTCTCCAAGGAGCGAAGGGCAGCGAGTCCCGGTGGAAAGAGTAGAGCAGGGCAGCCCAGCAGGACTGCGGCGGATCCGGCCCCATGGGCCCCACAGGCCCCACGGGCCCCACACGCGGGCTCTGCTCCTCAATACGGGCCCTCGTGGAAGGCCTCAGGCACGTCCGGGTTGGCAGCATCGTACTGGGCAATGAAGAGCTTGAGCTCCTCGATGCAGCGCTCGCCGATCTCGTGCAGGTTCTGCCGCAGGGCGAACTGCACGGGCTTCTCCAGCGCCGGGTCCTTGTCGATGAGCATCTTCACGACCATGCCGAAGGTCTCGCAGTCCTGCCGGTACACCTGCGGGCAGCGGGCGGGAGCCGGTTAAACGCGGGAGCATCCCGAGTTTCCCGAGTGAGCGGAGCGGGCGGAGGAGCCACCACGGCCCCAGGCCGCGCAGGGAGCCCCGGATGGGACACAGGTTCCCGCTGCGGGAACATCCGTCCTTCCTGCACCTCCGACCCGCTCCAGTACCAGTGCACACAGCCCAGACTACCCGGACACGAGAGCAAACAGCGCTAGGGCACACGGGAATAGGGAGCACGTTCGGAGCGCGGGCACACACGGAGTGAGCGCGCGGCAGAGCCGGCGCTCGCTGCTCCTCGAAGCTCCGTGTGGCCCCGTCGCTCCCGGGGCGCTTGGAGGGGCACCCAGGAGCTTCCACAACCCCTGCCCAGCAGCTTCCCACCCACCTCCCCAGTGCCCGGCACCATCCCAAGGCTCCAAAGGCACCGGCTGCTTCCGTGCCAATTAATCCAGCCCCAGCAGCACAGGAAGGTGGCGGAATCCCCTCCGCTGCAGGGGCAGGTGGTTTCACATCCTTCTGCTCCATTTCCTCTTGGAAAATCGCAGCCGGCTTGTGCCGGGACGCGGGGTTCTACCCAACACGGCCCTCCCGTTTATTATTACGGACACAAATACCATCATCACCTACCATTAATTCCTTGTCAAGCAAAAGACCTGTTGTGTTCATAAGGACGAGTCCAAGGGAGCTCAAGAAAATTCCTGCCAGGAGAACAGGAAAAAGGGCACTCCGACACTAAGGAAACCCTCTTGGACAAACGTTAATTAACGCCATTAAGACGTTCTATAACCGTTGAAAACGCGACTCATTTTTCAATCCCCAGCTGACAAATAAGAGGGAGCCTTTCGGGAGGACCTAGTTTTCAGGAGAGAGGAATAAGCCCGAAGGAAGGGAGCAAGCCAAGGCAAGGCCGAGCTCAGGACCTGCAGGAGCAGCCGGCAAGCGCGGGCTCTTCTTTCCCGACGCCAGTTCCTTCCCTGCCTTACGGATTCCATGTTTCCAGCAGCCACACAACAAGGAATGCAGGCTCCACAGGGCTCACTTTTCACACCTAGGGAAACGCAGCACGAACGAAGGGAACTTCAAACGGAGCAAAATTTTTTTCTTCTTTTTTTTCTCCCTTTTCAGATACTTTCCAGTATGAAAGCTCAGGACAAACCTTGTGCCTGAGCAGCCGTAGGGCGGGAGCGGGGAATTAGGGAATCTCCCGGGGCGGCCTCTGGCCCCTGCCCGGGCGGCTCCGGGGCCCCTGTTCCCAGGCTGGGGCCGGATGCTCCAGGAGGGCCGGCGGCTCCTGAGCGCCCCCCTGGCCGGGTCACGTGGAGGCTCCGGATCCGGCCCTGGCTCCGGTGGCTCCAACACGCAGGGCTTCTGGCAATCGGCAGAGAACGGGAGAAGTGCCAGGGAAAGGGGAGGGCATCAGGGGCTCTGAACGTGCCCAGTCACCTGCTGGAAACCAGCTCTCTGCTGCAGGAGGATCCTGGGAGAACCTGGGACCCACTGCTTCAAAACAGCTACATCCCTAACATTCCATCAGATATCGATTTGGAGCCCAGACCATGGAAAACTCATCCATAAACATCTGGGATTCAACACTGAAACCGATTCCATGTGTGGGGAAAGAAGAAATAACATTTCAGTGTGGAGAGACAAGAAAGGGAATGATACCAACAGCACGGCTATTCTGTCCAATACACATGTCAGGTAATCCCAAAGACATCTAAAGCCACAGGCTGATCATTTACTGAGGCCACCACATACTTTTATTCTCTGATCTAAGCTACAGCACAAGCGTAATGGAAAAAACGTGGAGCACTTTTAACAGGCACGTGAGGGAGGTGCAGGAAGAGCTGTTCTATTGAAAAAAAAAAAAAAAGTTGATTTACCTATGAAAACATGCATAAAATAATCTCAAGTTCTCTTTGAAAAGATACCCAAAGTCTGCAAGCTTGGCACCCTTGAGCTCTGAGGATCACAAATATGACTTGATTCTATGATTTTTAAAGCATTTTACTTTTTGTTTTTATACACTGGAAGCCCAGAGGCTCCATTTGAGATTAACACTCCAGTGTGCTATTCCCTGTATGAGCACTTGCGTATAGACCCAAATCCAAAAGTGGAGCATGTTAGTTAACGCCTCTATGTTAGTTAACACCTCTATGTATATAACTAAACCAAGAGTTGCACAGTTAAAACTTCTTAAATATAGGCAAAGGCCTGGCCAAACACTTGCCTGGAGACCCAGCTGGAGCAGCAGAAAACGTTCCTGCCCACAGGCTGCATGGGGGAGATGGAGCCCTAGGACTCAGCGGGCAGGACTCCCCTTTGGGGCACTCCCGTCACCCTAAGCCTGACCGTGTTTGAGCCCTGCGGACGGATGCAATCGCACTCAGCTAGGAAACATCCTTAGCCCCTCGACATCATTTTCCTTCCCTGCCCAGCACAGCCTTTTCTGAACTTATTCTGGAATTGTTTGTACTTTTTAACCAACATAGCTGCTGGGTAACATGCATCAACAGTAGTGAGAGAAGACGAAACCAGAATTTAAGGCTTCCTTCCTTAGAGGAGACTATAGGCCACAGAAGAGCAGAGTCAGAAACAGTCTTTTTGGTCTCAAAAGTCTCGCATTCCTCTCTGAAGAGCAGCTTAATTTTAACAGGAGAAGTAGGCACATAGTAGACACATACTTGTTATGGAGACAAGGCCTGGAAAAATGTGGAAGCTGGAAAGGGGGTATTCACAACCTAACTGCATCCATGGCAGTTCCTCTCTGCAGTCCATGCACGGAAAGGTTTTCCCACTTTGAGGTGATTCAGAACAGCTTAAACCAAGGCCTGGGCTGTAAGTAGCCTCTGGAGAAGGGGGAAAACAGGAGAAGTTCCTTGACTATGAGGAGGGCCCCAGTGCTGCGAGTCCCCACTGACCTGGAGGCAGCGCCGCTTCCCAGCGCCCCATCCCAAGGACCAGGAGCCCCGGCTCCCTGCCAGGCGGGAAGCGAAGCTGGTGCTGTGGCTCAGGCACCGCGTGGATGGGCCCACAACCATGGGCAGATACCAGCTCCGTGCTACTAGGGTTCAGCTGGGACCTTCACAGGCTGGGACCTGGGTTTAAGCACCACGCAGTTTGTCACCCCCAGAAGAAAGATCCCTTTCAGTTACTAGCAGGCACCCTTCCCACAGGCATCGGATCCCCCACACAAGGCAGGGAGAAGCCATGTGCTCCCCGGTGGTCCTCTGCCTCCTGTCAAAGGCTTGAGCACCTAGAGAGCAGGTTTGAGGGCCCCACCACAGCCCTGGAGACTCAGCTATGGAGAAAGCAACTTGTCCCAACTCCTCCTGCCCCAGCGAGGCCTCGGGGCTCCGTGGGGCTGCCAGAGGCCTCGGGGCTCCTCTGGGCCGCCAGGCCTGGGACAGCCCTCTGGTGGCCACAGGAACCAGCTCCTTCCTGCCCAGGAGGGGCTCCGGGCCCTCAACGCGGCCCCATCACCCCAGGTTTCCCCGCACGAGCGAGCTGGCGACGAGGAACGATGTTTCTGGTGTTTCTCACACTCCTAACAGAGCTACGCCACAGAACAAACCATAATGTAGGCCCAGCTCTAGGCCAGGTGCCTACGTAGCCGCGTTTCACATGGTAATGGTGAGCGCGAGCTCTAGCAAACCGGGAAGCTGCTGGACGTTCAAACACTCCCGTTACTGAAGTAGCTCCAGGGGACATCCCTGCCAAAGACATCTTCTGAAAAGAGCTATTAACTCTCTCCCAATCACTATTTTATGGATACACAGTTTACACACACGCAGCCCTAGATTTTTCTCAGCTGTGCAAATTAGACTTTATTAAGCTAACCTAAATGTACTCTCCTCAAGTACAATGGGCTAATGGTGCCCTGAAAGCATAAACAGATTTTTCACTAGCACAGGGGGAACATAACTGTACCGTTATGTTTCTGTGTGCGAGAGCTCCGCATTGAAGGGAGTGCTCAGAACTGGCTCGCACGCAATTTCCATGATCGAGACATTCAAAACTGGTCTTCAGAACAAGATGAAGTATTTTTCATGGTTACAAAAAGCTAAATTAATGCGTGACAAATCTAATACGTGGATACTATGGAGGTATACAATTTTTAATTATGAAACATCAACAAGCCTATTCCCCCTCTTTCTTGAATATGCACTAACAATTTTGCCTCAAATCCGAGCAGTAAGTTCGGTATCCGTTAATCAATGTGTCTACAAGCCCATTAGATACTCATTGAAATGCAAATAGGGAGAAACAAGTTATTTAATCTACTATATAGTAATGAACCATTCCATCTGAATTTGTTACTTATTGAGGTGTTAAATATGAAAGCTATTTGCACTTAAATGAAATTCTGCCTCCTTTCCCACTGGAAATCTCAAATTCCTGGTTCAATGGATATAATCAGCTTTCAAAAAGGTTAAAGCAAAACTTTAGACATTTAAATACCTGACAAAGATTTGCTGGAAGTCTCTTAGACGGGTTAGATGCTGAGACAGGCACCATGGTAAGAGAAGCACAAATTCTAGTCCAAACTCCTGTCCTTAGAGGCTGAGATGAGCAGCGCAGATGCAGCAAGGCCAGGACTGGACCCCACCACCTCCAGCTCTGCTCCCGGCACAGGGCCCTCCTGTTTCTCCTCAGACAACTGCCAGCATTTTATGTCTGGGAGACGGTGTCTCCTGCTTGATTTTTTTTTTGATTCTTTGATTAACCTCACCTGAAAATAAGAGATGCAATCTAATACACTGCAAAACTTCTCACTCCATTTTATCAAGTATCATTCTACTATGAAAAAGGCTCTTTAAAATTGTTGGGTTTGCATTTCTACATCGACATTCTACATTTACAGGTGTACAGATGTACATCTCTCTGCTCCATTTAGACTTTACTTTTTTAACTAAAACTTCTGCTTTAAAAAAAAAAAGTTCTGGCCTTATGATGCAACTTTGGTCTTTTTGACATTGTGCTTTAACTGAGAAGAAAACAGACAAGCCAATTTTTTCACTCATATGGAACCCTTATCTCTGATTTAGGCTCAAGGCAGCACCCAGATGCTCCTTGGCATCAAATCATGCCCTTGGTGGCACCTCCACAGTGACAGGGGATTCACGGGGCTTGCGCAGGACGGAGGATACTGTAGCTCAGGAGAAGGGCACCACGGGCTCAGGGGAGCACTAATTGAAGGAGTACCTTAACGAAGGGCCGGGCTGCCTTGCCCAGCCATAATCTTGGTCTGCAGCAGCTCAGCTCTGCCTTCCTGTCCTTTGTTGCACGGGGTTGCTCTTTGAGCAATGAGCTCTCTAATCATCGGCCCCTCCTCAACTTTTCCTTCCTTTCCCTCCTCAAAGGCAAAATCACATTTGCCTGTGCGTTTGCTGAATGCTTGCAGATGGCTGGGAAGATGGAGCACGCAGCTTTCGGATGTCTGTGTCACAGCTGAGCACAGCCAAAAATAATAAAAATAAACAGCAATTAAAAAGACAAGTCCTCCATAACTGCACCAAGTGTTTACAAGCCTAGTTACAAAACAAGGACAGCGATGCAGGCTGAGGCTACACTGCTCCGAACAGCAGCAGCAAGAGGCCAACTCAGTTGGCACTATTAAATTGTTTGTATGAACTATCCAGCTCTCTCAAGTCTCTTTTAAGTCAACACAACCAGGGAATTATATTATCCCATAGGAAGTATTCAGCACACTGCAAGATAATATTCAAACTACTATGACTTGTATTTCCTGTCCGTAAAATTAATTCAGAATATGCAGGAAAGTTCAGCAATAGAATTTTATTTATGAATTTCATTTATGAAATTTTATGCTCTCTAAATATCTCCTAATCACTCTGAATTTATTAGAAACAAGCTTTCAATAACTAGTAAGAAATTTGCTTAAAGCATATTGCCAGGAAATCAGTATATTTACTTCAGTACCTCAGTTGAGGACTGCAAGGGACTGTTCAAACGAACAGGAACTGATGTAGAACACAAATGTTTATGGCAGAATATATTTCACGTAATGGTACGTTTTGGCAACAACAAGTGCGTTATTACTTCAAGAAAAGCTCGGTGAAGCAGGAGTCGCTCCCATGGGGCAGAGTGAGGACTATTATGTTACATGGTTTTACTGGAGATAATTCCTTAGCAAACCAATCAGACCACATAATAACAGCAGCTAACACCAGCTACAGGCCCGCGGAGACCAGCTTGTGTGTGGCCCTGATTTCATGGGCTTCTTTACAACAGATGTGTTGGATGAGGGTAGTGTTACTTCATATATTAACTCGTGTGTTCCTTAAACTAATACTGCTCTTTGAGCTAAGTTCTAGCTCTACTCTTAGAGATGGTCTGGGCCTTCTGCAAGCAGATGATAAAGCTCAACTCAAATCATCCACCTTCATGCAGGCAATTAGAATTCCTCAGTTTCTAAACTTTTCTAGCAGTACTGATAATCTCTTAAAGACCTACCAGCAATACCCTTTCAAGTCAGGCTTAAAAATATCCAGCTACAAAAAAATAAAATCATAGATAAATCTTGTGAAACAAACAAACAAAAGTCCCAAAGAGCAACATTTTAAAGGTCTATTCATTTCCCTCTTTGCTCTGCAATGACCTTACAGGCCAGAAACTGCATTTTCATAGAACAATAAACTAAAGCAAAACCCTGAAACTCTCCTCTCTGATGCACGCTGAAAAAAAAGCACAGTACTTGAAACCATTTCAGGATTAAACAGGAAACAATCAGCTTGATGCCAAAGGAAGGACCTCGCCCTGTAGCTATTTATTTATAAAACTCAGAATTGATGGAAAGCTATTTCCTAAATCTGTTCCACAGTAAACTTATTGCTCCATGCAAAACAGGAAGGGTGAAGTTTATTCACAGAAGACTCTGTCTACGTTAATTCTCTTGCTAGAAAAATTTTAATAACCTCCATTTAGCATGTCCACTGATGCTAAATAAAAGCAATATCCATTTAAGCTTCACCAGAATGGGCTGTGTATTAATGGCAATAACTACAAACAAATGTTTTTGTATGAGTATGGTAGTTTAAAATCCATACATATCCACTGTGTTGCAGTCAAGATCAGCAACTGTCCCTGAGTTTTTTTATTAAGTGACTTGTGATTATTTAATTTTTCCCCTCCATCAAATTTTTGATGCTTTCAACTTGAACAAACATGCTCAGCTATCAGTGCTCTCAGTTGGAGCACCCTGCATTGAGGGGGCTTATTTTTGTCAATGGGCAAGAGAGAATTTTATCCTAAGAGTGACAATCATTTTTTTTTCCACAGCATCAGTGAGCAGCAAGAGAGGAAAATAAATTTCATTTTCTAGTTAAAGAGCAGCTCTTGTAAGTCTCCTAATAGCTGAAAATGTGTTGTTACTATTTAATCAAAGTTAGCAAACTTATATTTTTAAGAAGCAGCCCTTTAATGAGGACAACTTCTCGCTATCAGTGTGCCTTAACAGCAACTTCCTCACTCTCCTTTCGAAGTGGGGCTGAGAGACAGCTAAGGCAGGTTTTGCTATGCATGCCAAAGTCTATTTTTTTTTTTTAATCCCCCATCACATATGTAGTGTAAGGCAAACACTACGCACAATACATACTGTATGCAATGAACTACCACTTCTTTTTTAATGGGAAAGAAAAAGCAACAGCTGCAAGAAAAACAATTACTTAGATTACCAACATTTTATTACAGTTTATGTTAAACCTCAAGGTTTCTGAAAGTTTAGAATTACTTCACACATTATAGTAGCCTCACAAATCAGTTTTATTAGTGCCTTAATTATTAGTGCCTTTTTGTGTGTTCTAGTCACAGTCCT
>JAVCKT010013612.1:0-13133 GCA_032273925.1 Rhynchotus rufescens
AATATCATTTCAAATCTTGTAGTTGTTTCTTAATGTCCTAGTCTGCTATCACATAGCAAAGAAGCAGTTAGGATAAACCTGTGCAACTAAAAGCTAAACTAGTTGCAAGTGTTTGCTGCAATGTGACCTCCTTTGATAAAATATATTTATTGCAGAAATTGCCATCTAATGTCTGCTGACAACTGGCACTCTGGCTGCGTATGTTTAATTAAAGCAGAGGAGAAAATGCTGCAGACCACCTTCTTTTTGCCATTTTGGAGCATAAATTAACTTTGTGACTGCTTGCGAGATTTCTGTTGTCATCTGTTCAGGCCAAACTTCTCCGTAACACCTCAACAGGCAGGTGCTCCAAGTGTGTGCAGAAATTCATCTTCCTCGTGGCCACTTGTGCCACAACAAGAGCCATTCTAAACAAACTTGCTGCTACGGGCTGTGTTGGAAATCATCATTTAACACATCATTTAGAGTACATCACCCTGAATCTTGGGCAACCCGACTATAAGAACTCCCTACTGATATTAGCTCTATTTTTAGCACTTTGAGATGAAGAATAGAATGTAATTCGTCTGAATGTTGGCGTAATAAGTTCTGATGCTCAGTATTGGAAAACAAAAACTTAAAGTTCAAAACCTGATCATTATTTTTCACGTGAATTCCCTAAAGAAAATCATTGTGTGTACGTTGCTACTGTTATTTCTGTGTATGAACAGCGTTGTCACATGTATGGCATGTTCATCTGTTTGTTTAACATTCAGCTTGCAGGGCTCAAGGGATCCTCCCCTCTCCTAGCCTGTGAGGAAGAAATACAGGAGATAGGATCCCTAACCATTCACTAGGATCTCCATATGCTCAGGGCAAACATATAACTTTGTTTTTATTAAGACAGCTGAATTTGGTGGAGCAAGCAGCTTCTCTCCCAGCACCCCAAGGCGCACAAGGATGGATCCATACCACCCTGCCACACAATCTTTCCCTTTTGGCCTAAATTTCCCCCATTGCTTTGGAATCCGTGCCACTTTAGATCTAAATCAGTGCTTTTGGGTTCAGGGTGTTCCTGTTCCAGTGCTTCTGAAAGGGTGTGAACAGTCACGTATTTATTTAGACTTGTGCCTTATAAAGCACCCGGCTGCGGTGACAAGCTCTTCGGAGCTGTTTGTTTTACAGCGTTATTAAATAGGCCGACACCAGCTAAGACCAGCTGATGAGCTCAACTATGAAATTACAACAGCACGAGACAGAAGAGAGGGCAGAGGAGAAACTTGAGGCCACGGTGACGGGCGAGGAAGGCGGAACGGTGACAGTGCGGGAGCCTCTGCTCCTCCACCGCTTCCCGACGCGCGGCCCGTCGGAGGCACCGGGAGCTCGGTGCAAATTCCCGGTTTATGCCGTGTTTAGCACACAGCAGCGTGGGCCGGACACCGGGTAATGTTCCCTCGCTGCCTGCTGAGCAAACACTGGAATTGCTCCCCTTCTCTCCATAGGCAATCAGGGTTTTACTGCCGCCCTGGGCGAGGAGGAGGGCTCGCTGTGGGCTCAGCGACTCAACAAACTCAACAGTGACTCCTTGTATAGGCTCCCTTGTGTCCAGACATATCCTCGGTGGTTCACGCCCATCACTGCTGGCTGCTTTGAAATTTTAGGTGCAGGCACCTCAGGATGAAAATCTACCCGACTTTAGAAACTCAGATTTTATATTGAAGGTCTCTGAAATGCCCTTAGTTTCTTATCTCTCAACTGTTGTATTCCACACACCAAATCTCCATTTCCCCTTGGGAATTTACCATTAAAATACAACTTTTTGCGTTGTCTTTCTGTCCCACAAACCCTCTTCCAAATGTTGCATTTTCACATCTAATCACGGGCTTATCCCTGTGACACAGGCCTTATGCAAAACATGTATATGCAGCAAAATTCCTTTTCCCGAAATGAAGGAAGTTCCAAATCTGGCCTCATGCCTTAGTGTCTCGCTCTTCCAAATACACAGCAAGAAAAACGAACCTCGCTTTATAATTAATTGGCTGATTTTCTCTTGAGTGCTACTCTAGAAAGATACATCAACAACACAAATCTTTCCAGGAAAATTAGAATCATGGCATTTCAAAATGTTATTTGCAAGGCTAAGCTGCTGAGGAATTGGATGCTGGATTGGGGGAGTCCATGGCCCATATTCTCCTTGGGTTCATGTCAGCCTCATGCCACCAGCTCCAGCAAGCCAGTGTCTGTTAACCTCTTGGGAAAGGCCATTCCCACATCTGCAGCTTGTGGGCTGCAAAGAAGCAGCCGGCGTATTACTTTTTTTTAGGAATTATGTTGCAAAGGAGAGGCCGAGGAAAGCATACTCTTCCAGGACATGGTAGTATTTAACTATATTTAAAAAATTACATTAAAAAATCCTTATAAAACAGTGGAGATGTCTTTAAGGCAGAAAAGGCGAAGTAAAGATTGGCTGGAAAGGGTCGAGTCTGGTACAGTCTGGAGGGGGCCCTGGAGAAGCCCCTAACTGTAGTGCTCGTGTCCATACGAACCCATCTCGCATGACTATAGCAGTAAGGCCCTGGGGGCCTCCCGTCAGTTTGGCACAACCCTGTTGACTGCTCTCTGCTCATGCAAAGGGGTCTCCACTGCCCTGGGGACAGCTGGTTAGAGTCGGGGAATCTGAGGATCTCACCATGGGTCTGCTCCCTTCCCATTGCTGTCCTCCTCCCGCACCACAGGCCTTTCCTTCTCCAGAGCAGAAGCCCCACAGAAGAAGATAATGGGCCATGGTTAGCCTTAAATAGCTCTGCTTCTTAATGCACCACGGGAGCACCAGGCTCGCAGCTCTGTGGAGAGCAGCACCAGCAAGACGGCGCGGCGGGAGCAGCGTCCTGGCCACGCGGTGCCACACTTGGAGCCCGAGCAGCTAAATAGGCTTTTCCCAGTAGATGACTTCACGGAGCCAGCAGCAAGATAGCATCTTGTCCTTTGTGTTCGGCCTGGGTGACATTTTCTCCTTTCTCATGCACGGGGCAGCGCTGCCCGGGACAGAATGGCCGGGAACGGCGGGTTCGCTCTGTGCGCTGCTGCCCCTCGCTGTTTACCGAGATAAAGTCCCGATAAGCTGCGGAGCAGGAAGCCCGGCTGCTTCGGGAAGCTGCAGGCGAGGTTTTTGTTTCGGATTTTGTTTTTGGAGTCTGGCTCGCAAGCGATTATTTGGGAGTGCTGCGTGTCCTGTTCATGGAAGGGCGCTGAGCTCCGCTGGGCTTCACAGCCAGCACCGGCGGAGCAGGGGGAGAAATGCCTCAGTACTCATTTTTTCTTTTTAATCCTTTTTAATTTTTTAAATCCATTTTTAAATTTGAGCAAACACTTGGATCTGTGCAGAAAGATGCATGTTGTGCTTATATCTACATGCACACACATGCCTTTTTAAATACATACGTACCTCTCTACGTAGATAGGTATCACTGTAATCTCCCAATATATTTAGTTGGCTACTTAGTAGTTTGGAGCGACTGTCAAAAAAAGAACAGAAGGAAAGAGTGCAATTACTTATTAATGTGATCCTCAAGTCCGGAGTGTGAAAGTGCTTGGGAAGGTCACGGACACGGCGTCAGCTGCGTCCTGTATCACAAGCTGGTGCCCAAAGAGGCTGCTTGCCAAAAAAATCACCTCTGGGATGTACAAGTTCTTCCTCTTCATAGCCTTGAGGGAGCTGGTGAGGATCTGAATCCAGCACTGAAGCTGCTGAGATCTCCAGCACAGGTTGAACTAGTGGATTTTTGCTGGGAAAGTTTGGTCTTTCTGCTTGGAATTATAGATTCTGTGCTCCACCTCAAACCTCCTAAATTTTTCAGGGTCAAATACCCACTGATTTTAACTACAGGCTCACAAAAAGAGTATTTTATAGGTAATGATAATGCTAAATTATTGAAATTAAACAAACAAGTTTACCTCTGAAACACAGAATTACCCCAGAAGGGCTAGTGGTTCCACCAAATGCCACCGAGCCTTCGTTATTAATGAATTTATGTGAAAGGTCTGTGGGTGTCATTCTGATGCAGTCACCACACACACTTAAAGGGAGCATTTAGGAATGGAGCACGTTGCTTGTTTAGGGGAAAGTCTTAAGCAGAAAGCAGCCATTTGTGAGGTTTCGAGAGTTTGGTTCACTTATTTATTTTGGATTTTTGTGTTCACTTTCATCCCCTTTTGTACTTCCCTGGCCAAAATCCAAACAGTCAGGGGAACTACAGAAAAGCTGTTCTCACCACAGGGAAATAATGTATTATGCTAATTCCAATTAAAGGAAATTTCTTAAACTGCAAATATAGCCTTCAAGAGAGAAATGAAAAGTGTGGAAATTAACATTCTTGCCAGATTTCCAGCTCAATTCTGCATACTCAGGGGGTTTGGGTCAGGCTCAGATAAGCATCCAAAATTTTGGGATGTTTATCCAGACCTTATTTCTGAACCTTCTAAGTTCACTCCTGACTAATCATAATGGAGTTAGCGGTAGCAGGATATGAATGTACAACATTTAGCTTAGAAATTGGCAGCCCCTCATCATTTCACAGCTAGAAGCCTTTGACCAAATATCAACTCTGCTAACCAAAACAAAATAAAATAATGCCTTAACTTGGTCTCTGGCCATACCACCTTGTGCTGCAGCCCTGCAGGATCTTCCAAGCAGGCCTGGGCCAAGAGAGACTTTGGCTCGGGGACGTCCTGGGGAAATATTGATGTTCGGGGATGTTCCTCTCTGGTGATTCAGTAGGTGACATTTTCCTCAAGTCAGGATTGAACAGAGTGATGGTTACGAGCAGTTCTGCTGCATTAGGGTGGGTTTTGGAGGACTGGCGGGCCCCTAAAAGCCTTTTCTGAAGGACTCTGGTGTTAACTCCATGTTCCCCTGAAATGGCCACATGATGACCAACTGTTCTACCTGCTTTTCCATCTGCCCACCAGTTTTCCAGCTGGAAATGGTATTCCTGCATTGCTCCCTGCTTCAGCTCGGCGCCGTTTGCCTTTTTGGAGATGAAGGGTGGGAGCTCCACGTTGAGCTTCATTCTGTTCATTCATTCTTGGAGTTTTTTTTCCCAGTTAATGGGTAGAAGATTCCTGAGACTCATAAATCAGCTTATGGAGAGGCATTTTTTCTCTTTCTCTTACATCTTTCTCCCAAATTCAGCAGAAACAATTGTTTACATGACAGTAACATATACCGTATGAGAAGCAGTTTTACAGTAGTAATGTAACAGATTAAACTGAGCACATCTTCATCTAAAGCAGGAATCAAGATGTTGGCATAAATGCAGCCTATGTGACCTTAGGCTGGTCAATCAGTACCCCATTTGTTAGGCTGTGGTGCCAATCAGCCATCCCACTGACTCCCCGTGAGGTTGTCCTCTGCTTCCAAAGGGTGGTGAGCAGCTCTTCACACGCTGCTTTTCCTGCTTCTGCACATGGAGCCTGCCTGAAGAACCAACTCCCGGGTCCCCAAGTAGCTCCCTCCTGGTTTTGAAGTGCATATTCGGGTTATAAAGTGGGTTGTGTGTCTCCGTGCCATCAAATAAGCTTTAATGCCACAGGAAAAGAATTCCAGAAACCCGGAACAACCGCTTGCTGTAGCAGTTGCCTCAAGAGGATTTTGGTGTTCTGTGGACCCCAAGGAGGGTGAGAACCAAAATACTTGGTCGTTACTGCTGTAAATGTCATCGCGAGGTCCTTAGAGAGTGAGGCTGGGGATATTTAGCAGGAACCAAGAGAGAATATTTATTGCCTGATGCTCATGGAAATAGTCCTTGGGGGTTGTAGTTGTAGCTGGCTTTGGTTTCTGAAAAAGCAGCAACAGCAGAAAAACTGTTGCCAAGCAGTTGTGAATGTGATGGGCTTCTGTATGGTCAGGGAGTGAAATCTGAAAATCAGATACCAAATGGCTGTTGATAACTGCAAGAAGAACAAATGTTTGCCATCCCCGAGCGCTTCGCAAGCATCGCTGTGTCTAAAGCTCCTATCTAGACATTAAAAAGGATTTTTTTTATTATGATTTCTGCCTTTGGCTCTGATCAGCAATGTTGTAATTTCAAGTAGAAAAAAAGCAAGCAGAAGCGTATGGTTACTTACCCTTCCTTCTTGTTTCCTTTGACTCTTAAGTTCTTGAAAGGTCATAAAATGGAGACATAAAAAAGTCACTGATGTGTAGTTTTGTTAACTTTATCTTCTGAACATTAAACATTGTTTCAAATTTCTTACGGTACATAAAATGTTTTGCCTTGCTGTATCATGTAGACGCAACTTCAAAAAGTGAATGGGACAGCTCAGTAAATGTAATGGATGTGTAATAACAGCTCTTTAGATCTCTTGTTTTTAGCATTGCATCTTTTTGTTCCTAAAGGTGCTTTTAACATGATATCTACAGCTATTTATGAAGTCATTTATTTTTGCATGGCGATAGGCTTCCCTTGGTAATTAGCACATGCTTTCTATCTCGCTAGAGCATGCGACCCCCCAAAAATGTTCTTTAGATTTCATTGACTCTCTTAATTTTCCTTCCTCAACGTATTAACCCTAAGAACTGCCCTGCAGAGCAGGGCTGCTGCAGCTCCCTCAGCATCTCCTGCAGAGCTGCCCGGCTTAGCAAGGAGCTCGGTGCATTTTGAGCACCAAGACGCTCTCCTGTTTGCACAAGGTCCATTCAGCACCAGAACTTCAGCTGAAGTTTCCAACCCCTTTTGCTCCACATCCCTGTTTCCCACTCAGAGCTCTGCTGTGAGTGCAGGATCAGCTGCTTGGTTTCCATTCACCATCTCCAATCCACCCGCGTTGGCACCAGCGCAACCTGTGGAGCTCGGTGCTCGTCTTAGGCCAGGCCCAAGCACATGGCCGTTGACCCAGGGCTTGGACCAGGGCCCTGCTGGCCGTCGGAGCCTGCAGGGAAGCGGGAGGCCCAGCAGGAGAGGAGCAGAGAAGAGCCTGATAAATACGACGATGCAAAGCGGAAGCACTGCTTGGATATGAATCAAAATTATCCGATCAATAGGTATCGATCTGTATATATCATACAAATAACTGTGCCTAGATTTAACGGGCTGATTATAGAGCAGTCAGTGGAATTAACGTGGGACCTGGGCAGCCTTTACATTAGAGCTGTTCAGCGCTGCCGCTGATAATATCTTAGTCAAATCTCTCTCAGATTTTTCCTGCTTAATGTTCTCGGTAACAAGTGTATTTAATCTACAAGCCAAAGCCCAGGAACAGATTTCTGGCTTCAGAAGTGCTCTTGAGCCATCCTAAGCTGCAGTCCAAATGCTACGAATTCTTCCAAAAACACACTCACCTTTCCTTATAACCACAATGTATTTTTACTTCCAGTCGTGTGCAGTAATCGCGGGGCGCAGGAGGCGCCGCTGGGCCCGGGGCTGCCTGCTGATCCAGGCAGCAAAGCTGCCCCTCTATCCCACCTGCACCGTGGATCTTCTCTTCATTTTATCCTGGTCTTTCCTCTCATCCAGCAGAGCAGGACTCCATCACAGGCAGCTCTCGCCGGAGTTTGGAGCTTCCCGCTCTGTCTTTGCTCCTATCTCTGATTTCTCCCCTCATTTCCATTCATGGATAAACAGAGGACGATGCTCTAAGTGCCACGGTGCCAATAGCTGACACTGATACCACTTTCCTCAAGGATAGAGATTATCATGATGCTCTTTGTCCTGTCTCTATCCTCCTTTTTTTACCTGCGAAATCGAGGGTGAATAGACCAAATAGATGTATGCATCAAAGAAATGTGGAATACATATAGGCTTCCAAACAGCTGCTTGTCAAGTGCAGGCAAATGTAAACATAAGCTGCTGCAGAATTACCGCCCATCTTTATAATGTTCATATAATGTGGTTCATAGTGTTCATTAATGATACCTGAATACATTTCTGGATGTATAGAAGACATATTTTGCATTTAGAAACCTCACATGTCGTAAATTATCCCAGGCAATTCCACTGCCTCTTTCAGTAGAAGTATTTCCCAGCAGATCTAAAGCTACTGTTCTTTGTTTACGACATAATTCCTGAATTAATTTAGAGGGTTAAACAAGAGTTAATTAGTTCTGAAGTGCTAATGAGCATTCACAGCTTTTATTTTCTATAGCAGTGCTAGATACAGCGGAGGCGCTGGGCGGCCTGTGGGGGTTCCTGTATGTTGTGTCACCTGGAAGATCTTTCCCTATTCTTGCCTGTGTCAACTGGAAACCTTGCAGGGCAGAGGCTCCTGGTTAGTTATTTTATCCCCACACAGGATCCCAGTTTCACCTGGGGCCTCTAGGTGCTGCTGTGATACTAATAACTCCAATACTTGTCATTCTGCTAGGGGCAAACTTAGCTCAACACCTTAGGCTTAAATAACTTAAATAGAAAAGCATGGGAGAGAGAACTATAAGACAGTCTCCATCCTCATCTAAATTCTGCAGGTCATTTTGCATCTGTGAAACTCGGTTTATGGATTGATATGTATCTTATAGCTTGGGAATGTTATCCTTATGAATCTCGCCCAAGATCTGCAGCATGACTTGTGCATAAAAAAAAAAAAAGAAAACCACAGGAAGAAAATGCCTGAAGCAGTACTGCTTACTGCCCTCCTTTGCATGCACACATGCCTAACTTCTTTATTTTTTTCTTTGTTTTATCAGTAGAGTACTAAATTACCAAGTTTGAAATTTCTTCGGCAAATAAGGGATGCATGCCAGAGCACCAGGGCCCTGAGGGATCGAAGTCTAAGGGGGAAAAAAGCCCTTAATTTCCAAGTTTATGGGTAGGTAGGTATTTTCTCAAAGCTGGATAACATTCAACTCCTGTATGGAAAAAAATCTGTCACAAAGATACGGCCATGTCCAGGGCCGTTTTATTAAGAACCCGCTGTGATCAGCGCACGTGTTTCTGTTGGTGGAGGAGGTTCCTTTGGCCGCCCGTGTCCCATGTGTCCTGCCGGAGGTTTGCAGGAGGCAAAGCGAGCGTGCTGCTCACTAGTGCCTCCACAAGCAGCAGGCAGGCGGATTTTGTAGCAGCCTTGCTAGAAATCAAGTGAAATACTGAATTCTTGCTCCTGCCTTGACACGGAGAAGTTAAAATTCCCGTATTCTCCGCTTAGCACGGAGCAATCCCGGGTGGTGCCGCGTGTCTTTAGTGCCCCCCGCCCGCCACAGCGAAGCTCTTCCGTGCGGATCAGGTAGCTCCCAGAGGAGGGTTTTCCAGGATTAATCATGCGCCCGTCCCGGTGTGTGACGAGTGTACGTGGCGGAGCATCGCAGCTGTGCGCCCACGTCGGAGCACACACGGACACCGAAGCACCGAGCGCTCACGCGGCCGCCCAGGCTGCTGGCCCGCACACGGGGCCGCCCGGGAACAGGCGGGATAAGGATCGACCAGGGTATCCCCGCTCAGCCTAGGTAGGAAACTCTGTGCAAAAAAAGGGTGTAAAACACCTTTTTCTGGTCACGTTGGTAGTTTTGGGAGGGCTGTGCTCTGCTTGGGGAGCAGCCTAAGCTCTTCCACCCTTAGAGGTTAAGGGAAAAAGGCCCTTCCCAGGTGTAGATGTAGGATAAGGGCATCGAGGATGGAGTTTCCCAGGTTCTTCAGAGGTTTGCTTTTCTTTCAAAATATGAGAAGGGAAAAGTGCAGGAAAATACACAGAGCTCTGGGGTGGACAGGAGGGCAGCGCTCACAGGGATGCCCCGTCGCGCTGAGCCGCGCTGCACGTGGCAAGTGGCACACTGAGCCAGCCGTGTGGCTTTCTAACAAATGTCACCGCTTTGTGCCCGGGCTCCGGACCCTACGTGTGCAGCAAGGGCGAGCACGGAAGGGCCTGGTGGGATTTGGAGGCTTCAGGGCTCTTCTTAATGGAAGCGATGGATGTAATGAACAGAAAGATGGTGTCCAGAGCCTGCTTTTCCCACCTCTTCTCCCCAAGGCAAGAGCAAGTTCCCATTCTCCTGCACTCAGGCAAGGAATAGTCCCTCTTTACACTTCCCCTATGGATGGAAAGGTAAAACGGCTGCGAGACTGCTCTGTGAGTGCCTGTGCTCAGCATACAGGAATGCCCCCAATTGCCCCGAGATCCTGAGGGATTTGGGATGGAGCGGCAAGCCCAAAACACCCTCTCCTCCAAGGCCTGGCCCGGGAGCACGGCTCCGGGCGGGAAGGAGGCCGGCACAGCGGATTTGGGAGCGGGGAGCAGCATCGCCGCCCTGCGCCTCCCGAGCAGAGCACCCAGCCGCCCACTCCATTTTCTCCCTTTTTCCCCTTCTTTCGCAGCCCTGCTCATGGATTTTGTTGCTGCTCCGTCTCGGCTCTTCCCGTGCGTTGCGCTCCCGCCGAGGCAGGCGCTATTCCCAGGGCGGGGATTTTCCCGCCTCCTCCTGGCGATTCCCAGTGCAGGGCGCCCGGCCTGGCACCCGGCCCCGAGAGGGGCGCCCGGTCCCCACGGCGGCCGCGCGAGCGCTAATCCCCGCCGGGCCGCCCGGCGGGAGGAAATCCCCCCTCCGGCAGCGCCGGCACAGCCAGACTGACCCTGGCAAATGAAAATAATCAGGAGTAATTAGAAGCGTGCTGGCCTGCTCCTCGGAGATCTGCGCGAGAGAATAAACATGCCGGAGCCCCGCGAGCCGCTGCGAAGGCCCATGTCTGAGCTGTTAGGTGCCCTGACCTTGTCCACATAAAGACGTGATTTATGAAGTGCAGGGCACAGCAGCAGGGCTTCTGTCTTCTCCAGAAGAACCAAATTACTGAGGTGGAGATTAACATGCTTTCAGTTGGGCCCATTTCCAGACCAAGGGAAATTTTTTATTTACTTATTTTTTCTTTTCTTTTTTTTTTTTTTACCTTTAATTTCCTCCTGTGCCTTGCCGGAGGCTGCCGGCGAAGGGCCCGGGCGGCTCTGCCCCTGGTTGTGCTGCCTTGCACCTCGCGCCCTCAGAAAGGCCCCTGCGAGCGGGGAGAGAAACCAGCCCCGTCCCGCGGGGCTGCTCCTGTTTGTTTGCTCCGCTTTCCCTTCCCTGCTTTTCCTTCTCTGCTTTTCCTTTCCCCCCGCCTTGTCGGCGCTTCACGGACTCGGCCGGTATTTCAAGCGCTCACCACAGTGTTAGCCAGGATGCTCAATGTTGTGTTTAGTCACCTTGAGAAACATAACGTTAAACCCCACTTAGAAATGCGGTTACGAAGCGGCTCGCTCTATAAACGTGAAGGATAATATTAAGCTTAATGTGAACATTTACAGCATTAAAGAAAAAAAAAAGGAGAAAAAATAAAAGAGAAGGCAAATTGCCGGCTTTTCCCGGCTCCTTCGTCCCGAGGAAGCCTGTTGGAAGGGGACAGCGCAGCTATTTCACGCGGCGCGGCCGCGCTGCTTTAATGATGTGCTGGAATGCGCGGCGCCCATAGGGTCTCCATTACGGGAACTCCTCGTCCGGGGGCGACCGTGAAGGTGGAGGCTCAGAAAGCGGCTCGGCTTTCAGGCCGGAGAGAGCGGCCGCGGGCGCCTTAAATAAACAGGAGCCGGGGGGAAAGAGCGGGGCCTCCCGGGGCGCCCGTGGGCTCGAGCTGCGCTCCGAGTCCATGGGTAGTATATATACTATATATATTAAAAAATACATATATTTATATATATATATTTTTATATATATATATTTTTTATATATATATATATGCCCAGCGCGTCCCGTCCACGGTGCCCCGGCGCCCAGCGCCACCTGGCGGGCGCGGGCGGCGTCGCCCCGGAGCCAGTACCGGCCGGACCCGCTGCCGGTACCGGGACCCCCCTATATATATTTATTTATTTATTTAAATATATATATTTGTTGTTTATCCGGCGGCGTTTCCCCCTTTCGTGGCGGGGCTGGGGGCGTTGCTGGAGGGGCGGGGGGAGGCCCGGCTCCCTATCGGAGCCTCCGATCAGGCCCATGGGCTCGAGCAATCAGTTTCCCAGATTACTTGTATTTAATACACAATGCATCATAAAACAAATCCCTCATCCTGACAGGAAGAAAATAGAACAGCTCATAGCTCGAGCAGCTCCAATTTATGGCTAAATTAAAAAAAAAAAAAAAAAAAAAAAAAAAAAAAAAAAAAAAAAAAAAAAAAAGGAGAGAGAGAAAGAAAAAATAAGGAGCGAAGGCAGCGGCAGGGCTCCACAATGGGCAGCGGGGAGGGCAGGAAACCGGGCCCGGCCCGCGCGATGTTCTCAGGCCCGGGCTCCCTGGGAATCTCCCACCGGGTTTTTTGAGGTTATTGATAAAACCAGGATTTTTTCTTCTTCTTTTTTTTTTTTTTTTCCTCCCTCTTGTCCTACTACCACAACTACTGTGCACGGGGTGGTATGGAGCTTTTTAAAAAAATTTCCCCCCCTTTTTTTTCCCCCCCTCCCTCCTCGCTCCCCTCCCCGCCTCGAACAATAGCCATTATCTGAAATAACAGTTCAATGTCACAGATAACAGGCCGCTGAGACGAATTAATCATCATCTCTTGTCACTCCGCTCCGCGCCCTCCCCCTGCCCTCCTTCCCCCTTCCCCCGCGAAGAGAAATCGACTTTTAGGCTGAGAAATATATTTGCACTTAAAAAAAAAAAAAAAAAAAAAAAGTGGCACTTCAGGAACGCGCAGCAAGAGAGAAAATTTCAGCCCTCTTTTTTTCCCCCCTTTTCCTCTTTTTTTGCCCTTTTCGTTGCCACTTTTCCCCCCCCCAGCATATCCATTTTGGTCTCCGCAGCTTCTCCGATTCGTCACCAAATAAATAAGTCGGGGCGGGGGACGCTCAGGAAGCCGCTTAGGAAGCGGCTGCAGACGGGATGGTTGTTCCGCTGGGGGAAAAACAAATAAACAAACAAATAAATAAGCAAATAAAGATAACGGGGGTCCGGGGAAAATCGCTGCAAGGGGGGGGGATTTTATTAAGAATATTAACCGGGCGGCCCCGGGGGGGGGGAGTCCCGCCGCCCCCCACCCCCGACGCGCGTGGGGCGACGCGCGCTCCCGATGCGACCCCGCCGTGACCCGCGCGGCCGCGGTCGCTTTAAGGGCCGCCGCGGGCACCGGCACCGGGACCGGCACCGGGACCGGGACCGGCGCGGGAGGGGGGGCAGCGGGGACAGCCCCGCTTTAAAGAGACACTAC
>JAVCKT010013614.1:9419-33506 GCA_032273925.1 Rhynchotus rufescens
TGTCTGTTTGGTCTAGGAGCAAGAAAAAGAGAATGATTTTCATTCTGAGATGTTATTAGGAATTTATGGCTCTAAAAGAAAATAATTAGGCTGTTGTAGAAAGAATACAAATCTAGATTACAAGAGATCAAACCCAGCTGGAACAAAACTCTTTATATCTTCTTGTTGATTTAAACACAACTTGCATAGCTTGGTTGGTAAATTTATAAAGTAATCTACTTACCTGTAGATTAATATAGATGCATTCATAGCAGGAACCCACTAAATCCTTTTTAACTGATTTCAGCATACTCGATATAGTTTCTGTGTAGACATACTATGTCAATCTGAGCTTATGCAACCCTATAAATCTACCAGGGCAAAGCGCTAATCCCCCTACCAGGAAACGCTTCATGTAGACTTAAGACCTTAACCTAGTGGGTTTCTCCCACCCAAGTCAATAACTTTGTTTTGATATAAAAAAAACTCAGTTTCTATAGCTTTGGAAGGGAACTGTGTTGTGCTGAACCTTGAGAGCAGTATGTTGTATCTCTACTCACCTATGTCAGAAACTTTCCCGTTCATCCCAGGCCCCAGGTGCATCTGGCATCATTCACATTCATGAACAGCAGTGTGTTGTGGAACACCGTAGCATGGTTTCCAAAGATTAAGACATGCCATATGCCTCTTGGTCACTGAGTTGTGTCCTTGCTGTCTGTGGGCAATCAATCATCCCAATGAATCAGCAAAGTAGTCTATCCAAAGGCCACCAGGAGATGGTTTCAGATCACTGCACCTTCCCCCTTCTTCCTGTCTATCACTGATGTTGTTTCACTTAGAACATTATTTCCTAAGCATTGCTTAGCAGTTTGCCAAGTGAGCATGAATGATGGCTTCAGGCATTGATGTCAGATGATTTGTGAGAAGGTATTGAACTTTCAGAGCATCCTGTGCAGAAAATAGAGACTCATAGCAAAATCTATGGGTTGAGCTTTAGAATATCTTGTAGATTACATGGGTACTAGGTGTTTGACAGAGGTATTGAAAGTTGGTTATTTACTTGGGAAATGTTCAGGTTCACACTTTGAACCATCATGAAGTTCATAAGGCTTTATCTAGACTGTTGTGTCCTCATAAGATTATCTAATAGAAACATGGCCTATGTGTATAAATGAAAGAATTTTTGCACGTTGCATGTGGAGGCAAATATCCTTCAGTCATTCTCCACAGCAGCAAAGGGGGCACGGGGTGGGGGGCCTGATTCTGCACTGGCATTGGATTTATCCTATGTAATCTTGTATGATACCAGAGATGCTTGTAGTTTTTATCCATTTCAGTGATAGTGGTCACAATCTGCCTCCATCCATGATTGGGACTTTGCAAAACTGATCATCTGTTGTCTGTTTCTGCAGAATTGAGATGCCAAGAATGCAATCGAGTCTTTAAATGTGAGCATTCCTATCTCTCCCATGTCCGCTTCCTGTGTGTCTCAGAGAAGGGTGCCCTGCTCTGGAGAAATTTCCAGGACCCCAAAATTGCAAAAGGCAGCTTAACTGACCAAGCCACAAATTTTCACAGCCTGGCAAGGGATCTGGAGGTCAAAATGGCAGCTCCAAAAGATGATGCCCAGAGTCTCACAGGAGAGAGGAGAGCAAAATCAGAAGAGGCTGAGAACAACAGGAACAGGAAAACAGTGTTGTTGGAGAAAACCAATAACCTGAGTGAAGAACATACCTGTGGGGCCAAGGAAGAGATGGGGGGAGGGAATGCGTTGGCTGGTTCTCTCTGGAAGCCTAGTTCAGGGAGGCAGGTGACTAGGAAGGATGCTTTGGAGCAGAAGCAGAGCGCTTTCACTGAGGTCAGGAGAATGAAGGACAAGCTGAGGAATGAGAGACCCAAGGAGTCGGAAGAGGAGGACGGCCCAGTCCCACTTGGTAAGGAGCAGGTGTCAAAGGAGGTGTTGCTGAACTCCTCCGGCAGCGCGTTCTCCTTCGTGTGGCCCGCCAGAGCGCGAGGAGAGCAGAAGAGCGCTTTCAGCAAGCCCACCAAGTGTCTAGCAGAAAGAGCTGCAGCGAATTCTTCTCATCCCGTGAACGACTCGGCAAAGAGCCTGGGGGAGCTGTCCGGCCTCATTGCCACCACAGACATCATGTGCTGCAGCACTCTCCTGAATTCCAAGTTCTTTGTCAGTGATTTGTGCAGCTCTCAGATGCTGCAGACGAGCATCAGTCGGAGCAATGTTTTCCCGTATGCCTCAGAACCGTGGCCCAAACAAACCGGAGGACAGTTACAAAGCACAACCACCACTTCGTCGTCATCGTCCTCCTCCTCCGCTTCCTCCTCCTCTTCCTTGACTCTCCTCCCTCCCACCTTCACATCATTTGGAGTAGCTGCTCAGAACTGGTGTGCCAAATGCAACCTGTCGTTTCGCATGACATCTGATTTAGTCTTCCACATGAGGTCACATCACAAAAAAGAATATTCCTCAACTGAATCCCAGTGCAAGAGGAAACGGGAGGAGAAGCTCACATGCCCCATATGTCACGAGTACTTCCGAGAACGCCATCATTTATCTCGGCACATGACTTCTCATAATTAGAGCCGTCAAGGCAGATGTCACCAAGAGACTGGGCAGGTTGGATAAAGAAGGGGAACATAATTCATTTGTATCCATTTCCTTTTTTGTGTTTATATTAATTTCTTACAGGAAATCACTGTTTACAATAATTTATGATAGATGCTTGGCAAAAATATATATAATGTTTACAAGAGTCTGAGTGGGTTGTAAGTTCTGAAAACTCAACCTAGTCCTTGTCAATCTATTTTCGAGGCAATAAAATAATGAAAGGAATGCACATGCAGTATTAATTTGCAAAGAGTTGGGACAAAGCCATTGCTTGTATTTAACATGCTGGTGCCTGTGAAATAAAATGTAAATACAGAAGTAACAACATCCTTGCTGAATCTAGAATCTTTAAGCGCTAAAGAAACCACAGTACTTGTGTGCCAGAAGAAAAGAAGTAACTGTTTTCGGGCAGTTTTGGCAGACTCTTACTCTATTATGTTAGCTGGATCAGCACACTTGATCAGATTTGTGAGAGAAAACCTTATATCCCATTATCCGTTGGCCTTGGAAAGGAGTTACACTTGAGACTTTATCTGAGATTTGTGACTGGCAGCAGCAGACAAAAGCACAGCCAAAGAGGATGTGATTTGTAAATCAGTACATATGAGTTCTGATCTAGGCTCTACCACGTTTGAAATACCTTTTTTAAAAAAAGAACAAATAAACCTGGATCAAATTTTCACCACTTGTCAACATTATTGTGTAGACAGCAAGCACAAATTCTGCCCAGAGGTGTGTTCACTAGATCTGCGTGATTTTGATGGGTGTGCAGATCCAATAGGGGCAACGTTTGGCCTGCCTTTTTTTTTTTTTTTTTTATTTTGTATATATTAAAATAAGTAACTATAGTGTTTGAGTTACTATTAGCTACTGAGAGAATTTACAGTTTAGTTTATAGGTTCTGTTCTGCTATTAGCTAAAAGAATATGTCCTTCAAAAATGACACTTCAGTGTCTGCACTTCAGTGCAGTGCAGTGTTCTGCACTTCAGTGTGTCTGTTATCTGGTTTCTGCCACTGCACATTTCCAACTTTTTCTAGAGAGAGTTCTGAGGTCTCTCTGTACCCCATACACAGGAAATGGTTTTTCTTTTGCTTTCTTTGGTTTATATCCTGCGTAATCTCAGGAGCAGAGGAGCTTCTATCACTCGGGCGGAAAAAAACCAAAACCACAAACCAACCCTGTCTATTGTTACTGCAGCTCATCTAATTATCCTTTCATTACTTTTTAAATCCACTTAGGGACTTGCTCTTGAAAGCTTATGACAGTGATTTCTTCAAGGTGAGCATTTGTCTCTCTCTTGTGTGAGATTTTTCTTGTGGCCTGCGTCTGAATCTCCTTTTCTAGTATCCTGTGTCCCACAGAGAATTATCAGAAACCACCCATTCCCACCTAAGAGTGTCTTATGGATCTGAGCAGGTCATTGCAATATGTTCCTTACTATTTTCTGTAATATGTTCCTTATTATTTTCCATTATGCTGATGATACAGTCCAGTGCAGGTCTGCTACACACTGGACAGAAGTTTTCTTTGAGTCCACATGAGGAAGTCAGGGTTGATACCTGAAGTATCAGGCAGCAGGTAAACATATCTGAGTGTCAAAAAAGCCCTAGAGTGTTAGGCTGTCATTGGGATCAACTTAATATTACTAATTTTTATCTCTTGGGAGAGTTCTCTAATTCAGGATTATATACTAGTATATTGCTGTATATTTTCCAGTATACTGCTGTTGAACATTAATACATGGCTGTTTTCTATTAGCAAAAACATCTGGCTCATTGTAGGCCAAAGGCTGGCTGTTCCCCCCAGCTTTTCTTCTGAACATAAAGTGATGAAACTGTTACATTATGTCTTAGGATTGAGTAGACATAAATTGAGACTGGAAGATTGGTTGGATTGTAACACAACTTTCTGAAGTCAGTGGTGGAAGCTCTTTCACTCAAGTCATTAAAAACCAAAGCGACCAAAAGCCTTGAAAGACGTAGCACAGGGAACAAACTTGCATTGAGTAGGGGATGATGTGGCTTCCTCCTAATCTTTCCATCTCTGTTTTCTGTCTAACAACATTTACTGTGCAAGGAATTTATTTATGGCAAGGTTTAATGGTCCAAGTTTAACTCCATCTAGCTTTATCTGGGTGCCAGCCAGTTTAATGTGAAGTCAGTGTCCATAAAGTGTAATGAAGAACTCCATGTTGTGACTGCATGTATATGTGGTTAGGGTTATAGTTCCCATTACTCATTTAGGCCAGATCGTGATCTCACTTATTCCAACACAAATCTAGAATAACTCCATGTTATTACTCCTGATTAACATCCATGACTTTATGATCATTCTGGCCCAGAATAAATAAGACTTAGCATTTTTGGTACCATTGCAGCTAAATATTATCTTCTGTTCTTGTTAAAAGATGCCATATTTTTTTAAAGAGTGGTACAGTTTGAAATTTAATTTCAGGTTTGCTCTGGAAAGAGGCATGACCAGCTGTATAATACTGCCTAATATTATGCACAAGAATTACTTCAGTCCTAATCCAAGGACCTAGTTTTCTAGTGTGCTGTATCTGAGGTATCACTTAGATCAGAACAAAGCACTGCCAAATTTGGCTGGTTACATTTTTTACTGGTTTTGTGTTAGTGTGATTTTTGGCAAATTGGCCAATGCTAGAAATAGAACAGCTACCGAATCTTAAAACAACAACAACAAAAATCCCCAAAAGAACCAAAGACACAAAGGCGCAATCCTGTCGCAGGCAAATGTGTGCTGTGCTGCCCTTGCCCATTTGCAGGTGGCCAACGGCCTACAGGCCACATGAACCAATTGCTTCTTATCCTCTCAAGTGTTGTGGGACCTAGAGCTGTTTGCACACACCACTCCCCAGCGTAATTTCTGTGCCTGTTACACACACATGTTGACATCAGAGTAAAATGGCAGCAGAACCAGAACTTGACTCCTTATATGTAAAATGAGCTTTTGTGTAAAGTCCCTCGTGTAGGCAGCGAGCATGTCCTCTATGTGCTCAGGCTTAACTTCGTGTCTCATCTTAGCTGGGTTACATTAACCAGTGGGCTTAGCCACAAATTTTGAGGAATTTGTTTCTCAAAATCAATATGTTGATATTAGAGCCCAATGAATCAAGTATTGCACAGGCAGAAGGAAGCCTAACAAGACAAAGGAAAACAAACTTCCTATAATTGAGTGAGGCTGGAAGCATTTTTCCCCATGTCTACAAGTCTGAAGATTGAAATTGGTGCAGATGAAAGGAAATCCTGCTAGAGGAAAAGCATTCTAGTAGAGCAGGGGTCCTTGAAGAAATGGAGGAACTCAGGAATGCATGAAGGGCTGCATTCAATGCCCGTGTCTTTAACCAAGAGGTTTTCTGTGACCCTAGGCTTCTGTGAGCAAAAAGTACCATCTAACACAGTTCATACCCTGAAAAGGTTCTAAGTTCACTGAGACAGGAATAAATATGACACAGCAGTTAGTGAAGAGAGGAAAAAATGTTTTTTAACACACTGGCCTTTGCAAAAGCTGGTAGTTTCAATATGGATTAGCCGGTAGATAACCAGTGAAACCATAAATAATAATTTGTGAATTAATGGAATTTGTCAAGTTTGTGCATTAACTTTCCAGCAAAATTGAGTTTGGTGTTACTTCAGAGAACTAACAGCACTGTTGATTGCAAGTGGACTCACCAGCAAATGCATCTGCTTTTGTTCTTATCCCAACTAGATTCCAATTTCTATATTTATTACTCATAAGGTCTTACTATATTATTTAGTGGACAAAATTATTTCCTATTTGTGCCCATACTGTACAGTTTTTGGTCACTGAACGGATGGCTGAAGTTCAAGTGTGGGGTTTAATGACTGCCATTGGTTGTACATGACAGCACAAGAGACTGTGTTTAGGAAAACAAAAGCAGTATATCTGAACCACTTGGATATTAAAGAGGCTTAAAAACATAGAATTTATATGTCAATGTTCTTTACTCATTCATTGACTAATCTAATCTTTACTGGATTAAATATCTTTAATATTCTTCATTTATATATCACTTTACACAAAATTCTTCATGAGCTTTAATTTAAATATTTTCTACAATATTGAGAAATTCAACTGATTACTGCATAAAAATCAGGGTATGAAAATGATTCAGTCAGCAGTCACACTGAGAGTAATTAGAAAGATGAACAAACAGTAAAAAAGCTGAAAAGTCTCTTTGTTAAAATTGTCTACCTATAAATACCAAATAAGATGCAATCATATGTTTAAACAAGCAAAAAGAAAAAAAAAAAAAAGGTTAGCAACATACAAATGAGCAAGCAAAGAACAACTGGTAACTACTGCAGCTCTAACACTAAATCTAGAGGGAACAATTTCCTAATTTAGGTGTCTTACAGTTTTGTTTTTTTTTTTCCTCCAGAGAGATTGCAAATGTTGAGGTCCAATTTAGAGTTACATGTATTCAAGTGATTACAAATACACATGTACAGTCATGCTTTAAAAAAAAGAAAAATAAAAAATGGGAGAATGCTGTGCATTTAAATAGATGTGTGTCAAAAACACTGTCAGATGTCCTGGAATAGACTGTCAATAATTAGGGTGTTTTTTTGTTTGTTTGTTTGTTTGTTTTTAAATCAGAGAGCAAAGGATACTTCTCTGTTTTCTGTTTGTCTTTAGGACAGGGCAAAAAGCAACCTGTTTTTAACCTTAACTAAAAACATATGATTCTTGTCACTAACTGCTGAACTGAGCACTCTGTAACAGACTGAATGCACTGCCTTTCTCCTGCCCATTCCCCATCCCTTGGCAAGATGCTAGGGGAGAAGCAGAGATGCATTTAAGAAAGAGCAGGAGACCGGGAAAGCCTGGCAGGTTTTGGTACATCCAAATGATGAAATAGAAAGGTGATGTAAGTTAATTTCCAGTTTCTTAGTTAGATTCCAGTTTGGAAAGCATAATTTTCCAGCTGTTGTTAATTCTTCTTTCAGACATACAAAAGTGACTGTGCATATTTTCCAAAGGAGAAGAGGTCCCTTTTCACCTTTGCACACATGCTTTGGGGTTGTTGTTTGCGTGTCCAATACTGACAGCTTGGATTTTCTATAGGACCTAAGGAAATCTCTGTGTTTTAGAGTTAAACTTAAAAAACAGACACTGCCACAACTAACATTTATATCTGACTTCAGGGGAAGAATCCAGACACATCAGTGAATTTCCCAGGTCTCTCAACAATGTCCAGGAATATTTGGATTCCTCAGAATAGGGTCAAAAAAACAGCATGTTGAAGAGCAAGTTAGGAGCTAGTGACCATAGCAATTGAACTGAAGGTTCTCATCTGGAGGGTTTGTGTTTTGGTAGATGCCTTGATGACAGGCAGCTGCAAAGACCTGAGCGAGTGCAGCAGTACATTGCTTACCTTCCCCAAAGATCTGTGTTACTAGAAAACTCACACAAGAAATGAGACTCTGGTAGAGGCCTCCTTCAGCTGTAACTCAAATCCACTTCTGCTACTATCCAGATAAGTGCCGTTCCCAAGGCACATGAATTATTCTGGGTGGAAAAATTTACCTGTTGGAGCTGAGCCTGACTGCAGCGAACAACCCATGATACGCTGAGCCACAGAGATAAACACCTGCCCACCCCCTCACACATATATGAACAGAGTGAGATTTTGTTTTGAATCTCAATTTTGCATCATCTAAATTATGGGTAAAACCTGCTCTGGGCTTCCAGACTCTTTATTGGCTCAGCCCCTGAGTGTCTAAGTGCTTTGAGCTTCATTGAAAATTACAGCCTACCTTTTTGTCTAGAAGCACCTCCCCATTGGGCTATCTAGAGCTGTGCAGGTGAGCTCTGAACATCTCCTTTGCTTTGATGAGTGCTGTTTCTGCTGGTGCTTCCATGTGAGGTGGCACCCCTTTCCCTTCCCAAGAAGCACTTTCTGGAGAGATGACTGATCTGGAGGTGGGAATGGTGATGTACAAATTGCTACCATCTACTTCATATGTCTGTGGGGAATGGCAGCCACCACTGGTCTGTTCTCCGATGATGAAAGCTCTGCCCAGCCTCTTCATTATGTACACAAACTCCTCTGCAGCCCCAGCTGTCACAGCACTGGTGAGGATTATTAGTCCTTTCTGAGAGCCATATCTCTCCCCTGCCAGAAAAGACAGATAATGTCACAAAACACATGCATTTTCACAGATTTGTTTGCATAAAGGAGCAAGAAAAGCCAAGACACAAAATATTTCATTCCCTACCTGCTATTAGCAGACACAGAAGTCCAAAATTTTGTTTTATCCCATTGAAGCATTTTTTATCTGCCTAGCTCCTACGTTTCAAACAAACCTGACATCCTGTCTGGTGCTCATCTCATCCATTTCTGGTTATGAGCTCCAGCCAGCTCAGGTTTACTGCTCCTGCCTTTTCTGTGGCTTGGATTTTCACGGAACTCCAGATGCCATCAGAGAAGTGGAATAGGCAGGTGAGAGATGCAACCTTTTCCACTGCTCAGCAGGAATAACCCAGCTCATACGAAGGCATCTTCCATTTAATTTTCAGCCCTGCTCTAGGAATATGGATGTCAGTGCATAGTCTACAAAAAAAGCAGGTGGCGCTTTGTGAAATTATATTAGAGGATTCCCACAGGCTTATTAAAGTCTATTAATAGAAGGGTTACTGAGACTTCATCCCAAGCCCTTCAACAAACACTCCTTCATTATTGGTATCTACGCCAAGCTATTCTCTTCAAAAAATATTCTGACAAGAATCAGAGTTTTATTGCATGTAATTTTCAATATATCAGAAAAACTTGGACACTTTTAAAGAGCTGAGAGTCTTTGAAAACACGGCCAATATGTTGGAAATAGGACCTGATCACTTGAAAACTAATTTTGAACTTCCTAAAAAGTCTAGTTCCTCAGGCAACTTACCACATGACATCTAATTCTCATGTTAAACTGTCCGAGAGGGGCCAATATCATGGTAATTACTAATCACATCATCTTTGGTCATCTCATTTCACTGCAGATATAATATCCATTAAAAGATCCTCTTCACAGCAGATTATCTATCATGTAGTGCCAGATCCAGCTCCTTTGAAGTTGATACGAGTCTGGCTTTTCTCCTTTATAAGAACTGGAACGTGTCCATGATCACACTGCCTAGCACAGCTCACCTCTAACTGCTTGGGAAAATACTTGGGTGCTGCAGCCTGACAGAGGTGACCATCTCAGACTGCTCCAAACCAGGAGCTGTGGACACCTCTGTGGCACCTCTTTCAGGCTGTCTTTGCATCAAGCAGGAAGAGAACTAAAGTTGTGTTTAAGACTCCTTAGTGCTGCAAATGTGTTTTCTGAGCACTGAAGAGGTCTGTTTCTGAACACTGCAGCACTGCTTCAACTTACATGGGCAGCAGGGGGGAGTAACACGTTGCAAAATGCTCCAAACTCGCTCAGAAGTGCAAAATTTATAGGCCACCTCTTTTGTTCTTTCATTGTCTGCACAAGTTGGGTTACTGTAGGTGTTTTCATCTATTGAAATAGTGTCTGATGGATCACATGGCCAGGAATGAAGAACTATATATAAAACTCTATATAAAGTACTAGAAGAGATTTTTTGTTACTAGGAATTTAAGCAGTATAGGATTAAATTTTAATGTTGACAGCTTTTAAAAGTTGCAAGTCCTAATTGCTTTACATTGTAATCAACTAAACTTTTGAGGCCAGTTTACAAACGGCAGTGCCTAAAACATCTCCTTCCTAGGAGCCATAAACTGAGATTTCGTTATATCCCCTAGTGCCATATATAAGATGGAGATTTTTGTTTTTACACTTTCTGCACAAATTGAACTAATAGTGGCAAGTGCTTTCATCAAGTCAGTTGTAGTGTCTAATGGCTCACTCTGAAATGCACAAGCAGGTGCATTTCACATTTCAACACATGAAATTAGAAGCTATTCTTAAAAGAAACTAGTTTTACCTTTGAGCTGTGGCTGTGTCCATATTTCCTTAATTGAGTCACCAGGTCTGCTGTAAACTTTGTCCAAGAGAACTCGCTGTCCTTCATCAAAAAAGTACGAGCATAGGACTGCTATGGAAGTGGTGGAGCCTCCAATGTTATACCTTTTCAAAAATAAGGAAATATTAGGAAACAAATAAAAATTACAGCAGATAGTAAATCTCCCTTCCAACTTTTTTCCTTAATAGCCGCGATGACAGTGCATATGGGTACATTTGAATATATTTACAGAGGGCAGTCTCCCTTTGCCATACTTGCACCTTTATCAGAGAAACAAAATCCCATCTAAGAACTTGGGACTGGAATTGACCACAATTGACTAGGAGTGTGAAAATATGGTTTTTTTTTGAATCAGCCAGAAAAAAAACATAAACTCAGAATCTTAATGTGCAGAAAATCATTTGAAAAACATTCTTGCAATTCTACTTTTAATAGTCCCATTACTGATGAAGGGAGAACAAGTGGACATATAAACCTTGGTATTTAAATGTAGATCCCAGTTTAAGCAAAGTACATCTGTGGAACTGACAAGAGTTCTTATTTCATGCTGCATTTCATTTCTTTTTGTGCCTAGGGATTGCTTTAGACACTTCATTTAGGACAGTCATGATTTAAAAATTTTGTTGTAGTTTAATTACCTTTGAAGATTCAAGTCAACTAAAGTGACCAAGTGTCATCAGAGAACCGCCTGCTATGAATATGCACAATGAAACACTAGATTATCTTTTGCATGTCATTTCCAACGCAGAGCTCTTACGGCACGGGAAACATTCACCCTTTGCTTGTTAGCAGGAGACAACACAGGGCTCTCCTTCTACAGATGAAGTCCCTTCATCTTCATGAAATGATGTAAAGAATCCAGGAGAGGCCTCTGTCTGTCCCAAAGAGTGAAATGCTGCTCTTCACTCTGCAGCACGTGGGAGCTGCGTGCTGCATGACTGCCAGATGGAGTAAAGAACTGGAAGAGTTCTAATGTACTTTTTAAAAGGCAGGAGCTCAATAAGGTTTATCCCTGGGACCCCATGTACCCTCAGCTACAGCGAGGGCCAACCTGGGGCACCTGGCAGGGTGGTAGCGATACAAACTATGTAGCCAGAGTGAAGGTAGGCAGCAAAAGGACAGAGCAGCTGCTTGCACTGACATGCACATCTCATATGGTCTTAAGTTACTAAGTCTACAAGTTTTTGAAGGAAAAACAAATGTCAAATATCTCCCTTACTATGAACAACAGTTTAGAAGCTTTTTTAGATTACCAGACTTGTGGTCAACAGATGTGAGGTTCAGGATTTTGTTCTGCAACATATTCCCTAGATTTACCTATTTTGTTCTAAGCATCTCAAGTCATGGTACAATTTCTCTTGAGCTACGTTTCCCCGCTGTTAGCATTTTCCTTGACAGTTTTCCTTTTTTGCCTTTAATCCCAGCAACATTCGCTTGCAAACTGGACAGCAAACCATGTAAGGCTAATTCACTGTTACAAATAAAACGCTATTTTAAAAGAACCTTGGTTATTTGCCATTCAAAGGTTTACCTCAAGTCTATGATCAGCGCATCTGTGCGAACAATTTTCTTCCAAACATGCTCCACCAGTAGGTTGGACATCTGGATTAAAAGTTCATAGTCTCCAAACATATCGAACCTCAGATAGCCAATGTTGTCTTCAAAGACATTTGTGTGGAACGAAAATTTAATCAGATCTTCAAATGCTTCTGGGGAAGGAATCTGCAATAGTTCAGAAAAACAAAACATACCATTTGTTGGCACAGATAGCTCAGCACAAGATTTGAAAGGAATCATATGGGTCAAGTTTGGTCTAGGTGGGACATATGTTAGAAATGTGAGCAGGTTTTACAAATATCACATAGCGATCATGCTTTTTTTTTTTTTGCCTTTTAGGCTATGTTTATGTCAGCTACTGTGACACAAAATCAGACCTAGTACAGGCTGCATCATTTGCATGCTCAGAACCTGGATCAGAATCTCCCCCACTCACACTTCACTACCACCCCAGGCCTGCCCCCCAAGCTTACTTGCTTTGCCAGTTCTCTTTAAATAAGTCACTTGAGGTTTTTATCTCTTGATGAGCCTCAGCTGATGAACAGCTGCTGGTTACAGGTGAGACTGTCCCCAGGCCCCATTAATGAGCCAGTCCCTGGGCCTGGAGCAGCCTCACGTGTCAGGCATGTGCTGACCACATGTTATAGCTCCTACATGGTGGCCACGTGCCTGGAATCTCACATGTTCGGCTGCGATCAACTATATTTTGTTTATCTGGATGTTATTAACTGCAGAGTGTTGTTTTTTTTTCTTTCTTTAACAGTAACATGTAGCCAACTAATAAAGTTATCCCAGTAACCCCTAGACGCATCGTTTCTCCGTCTCAAGGATCAACTATAGCTAGAAACAAAAACCAAACGTGATTAATGCAGTAACATTTTCCTTCTCTATACCAAGTGTAAGAGCAAGTGTGAACTGCAAAAGGTCAATGCCTATAGAAGGTATTTTCGTGGCTGGCACAAATGTGTATGGTTCCACTGCCTTCTGTGTATTTATGCTGACAGAAATCAGCATTGGATCGGCCTGTAACATTTTCTGCTCACTTGTCTGCAGCTGATACACTGTATGTATCAATGAGATTTTTCTGTCTTGACACTTTGGTCATTTTGATTTCACTCATTAATGAAGGGACTTAAGGAAACACCACTCATTTCTAGCAAAGTGTTTGCAACTCTACTCTCTCTGATAGCAGGGATAACACTCTGGAATACAACTATAACATTTGTCTGTGGAAAAGGAGACTTCTGATTCAAAGCCATTTCTCTTTATAAATCCCCTTCTTATCTTTTGCTAGTGATGTGCAGTGCCACGAAGAGAGACACTGTTCATCACTTTCAGCTGCATGACCAAAACATCAAGACAAAAAAATCCCTTATGTGTTAAGATTGCATTAAAAGTCTCTAGGCAGCAGCAGGGGCCTGGAGAGCCCCTTGGGGATACTCTTGTCACTTGAGACTGACATATCACATTTGCCCAAATCGGGTAGCAGTTCTTCCATCGCTTATCTATAGTGCTGTGATATACATTAACGCAAACGTTTCGGTGTGGAAAGGGATGGTATTACTGGAGGGAGAGAGAGACAGGCAGAAGCAGCAGCAGCAGGGATTATTGGACTAGGCAACAGCAAGTTTACAGAACTCTGCCTTAGAAACAAAAGGCGACTTTCAGAATGACAAGCAGTGTGTACAGGATTAGCCTCTGGGATGTCTGACTTTAGAAAACAACATTTATGCAGCAGCAAACTCCAGCTAGCATTGACCTTGCTCCCGTGACAGAGGAGACACATCCACTCTCCCGTACAACGCTTCAGCAGCTATTCCACTGTAGCAAATGCAAAAGTGTACATGCATTTCAATTGTCTGTCTTCCATGTCCCATCCCATCCTCCTAGCAGTTATTCATCATCACTTTCATTTAATTGGGTTGGGTCTGCTTCTCTGTCAAGGTCATTATCAAGCAAATCCCACTGCCAAGGCTTGGGGTTGCTTGCAAGGTTGGCAGAGCAAGAGGAAAGCTAGCTCTACTGTGACAATAAATGTGCATAAATGTGATGTGGACTAAACCAGCCACTATGTCAAAGTATAGGACGGTTAAAAAAAAAAAAAAAAAAAAAAAAAAAAAGGAAAAAAAAATAAGGAAAAAAGGCCCTTTATTAAAAATGGATGAATGATTTGCCTATAGAGAAAATAAAGTGTATCATTACTGATGTGTTGTTAATAACTTAGCAGGGATCTCTGTCTGAAACCTCTTTTGGTGAAGTTTTCTGATCTCAACAAATGTAGGAGGGAAAGAGAGTGATGGAATAAGAAAATCCTTTAGTTAATTATTTCCATTTAAGCACATTTTAAGCTTAGACTCGAAAATAGGTCCAAAGTCTCTAGGATAAGAAACCTGAAAAAAAAACCTCTCTTGGAAATGCTTAGACCTTGTTCTTGACCTTAATGTTGGAGATAATGCCACAAAGGTCATGTCCACTTTAAATCATGCATGCCAAAAAGTTCAAAGAGTGGAAGCCCACTGATTTCCTCCCCTAGGAAACATTTAATAGTTACCCGACACTTGCTACAATCTGGCTCATTGCAAAAGCAAATTCATGCTCTTCAAAAGCAATTTTATGAGTCTCTGGGGTAAGAAATCTCTGATAGCCATGCAAGAGCAGCAGCCAAAAAGGAGCTAGCTCCATCCAAGGCAGGGATCAGGTTATCCTAACCCTCTGTTTAATTTGAAGGTGAAATTTTAACAAGTGCTCCTGGGAGCTCCCTCCAGCACAACAATGAACAGGAAAGCTTGCCAAGGCAGACCAGTGTGCAAATATTCTCCGAACAAAGCACAGACTGTTACACAAACTGCACAACACAGCGAGAAGCGGGTTATTAAAAATCAGTTTCTCCCTAGGGGTCACCCAACTTCCACTCAGGTACTTAGGCGAACAGATGCTGACCAAGAGCCTGATGAGATGTAGCAGCTTTCTGTTGTCAGTGCCAAGGGAGCTGCTTGTTTTTCAGGTATAGGCAGGCATGCCAACTTTATATATAAAAATCCATTTAAAAGTATGTGATTGATCTGGCTCAACTCTTTTTTTCCCCTCAAATTACAAACTCAGTAGCAGTGGGTTTCTGCACTAATTTACTGAAAAGCCATAGTACTGAAAGAGAGGGGATTGCAGAGATAATAAACATCTTCCTTGTAACAGTGAAGCCCTGCATCAGAATCTTTGCTTGTGACAGATGGCTGCTGAGAGAGCCTCACAGCCTGAAGTGTCCCTAAAATACATGCATTCGGAGTGACCATCTGCAAGCTACTCCCTATTCTGACTTGCCCAAGGGTCCAACAGAGGTCAGTCTCCAAAACCAAATGTACGCAGCTAAACCACAGTGGTTTGATAATATGGGGCTGAGGTTTGGTGAGATACCTAGCTCAGTGCTCCCATTCTAGCTGGCATCACTACAACTGGGTATGAGGGAACCGTACCTGTTTTGGCATGATCCCTGGGACACTGTCCTTGGCGTGTTCAGGGATGTAGAGCATTTTCAGGTGCTCATCGTCAGAGAGAGCTTGCAAGTCAGCAGTCACCTTCCTGGCCAGCTCCTCTTTTGAGTTAATTCTTTTATAATTGTCTTTATTAGTGAGCTCGGCAAGCTTGGATGCTATCACAGTCCCAACGTCCACAAAAGCATAATTGTCTGCTACGAGCTTCCCCACGGTCTGTAACATCTGTGGCACCTGGGCACGCAGGCTGGCGATGTGCTGAGCAGCAGCCATGGCTTCGCTGGCCTGCATGGTGATGTGCGGCTCCACCCCGGACACGCTCCACACTTTGCCGGTGACCGGGCTCAGTACCACCTGGCTGGGGATGGAGGCATACAGGGAGCTGTTGCCCACACGATAAATGCCCACTGAGAGGGAACCACCCACTGTGGGCTCACCAATAACTGTAGCCCGGTGTAGATCCTTCATAGATCGAGTGAAAGCTTCAGCTGCTGAGCCACTCATATGGCTTATGAGGATGTAGATGTCCTTGAGGGATCCGTATCTCTTGCCAGAAACTTGAGGGAGAGTCCACACCTCTGTGCTGCGGGAGGTGCTTCGATCAAAAACAGTGTAGAGGTGTTGCCGAGGCTCAGGCTCAAAGAAGTAGGAGCAAAAGATTGGGATGGCAGTGGAATAACCCCCCGTGTTGTACCTCATGTCAATGATCATAGCATCTGTGTCCACCAGCTTGTTCCATACCATCTGCACCAGCTGGGCCCCAATAGCCTTCACTGTTTCTGCTTCAGCCATCATATCGAAGCGAAGGTATCCCAAGTTGCCTGGCAATACATCTATTTTGAAGAGAGCCTCAATGATATAGCCCAGCTCCTCAGGGCTGGGAATCAGATTGGGGAGCTGTTCTTCTGGGGTTGGTTCCACATGGCTATGGAAGATATGAAGCCGATGGTCCCCCGAGGCCTCCTGCAAGTCACTAGTTAGCTGGGAAGCCAATGTCTCAAAGTCTACAGCTGACCGATATCCTCCATGGGCCTGTTTAGCGCTGAGCATAACACCTGCCTTCCCAGCTACTTCTGGAATGGCATAGTGCTCCTCGAGGAGTTGCCCAATAACCTCCACAAGCACCCCCATAGTCCTGTGGAAAGTTAGCACCTCTTCAGCCTTCTGCAGTGCATCCTCAGCCAATACTATGGCGTCAGGCACAACTCCCCCACCCATCCAGCTTTCCCCATGGTTGTCGATGAAGGTGATGACAGGTACCGTGACGGTGAGGCCACGAGCTATTCCCTGCTCCGGCTGCAGCAGCGGGAAGGTGCGGGTGTGTGAAAGGCTGCCTGCGGTGATCTCGCCGATCAGCGTAGCACGGCCCAGGGACTGCATGAGATAAGCAAACTCCTCAGCAGCTGTAGCAGTGTGGTGGCTGGTGAGCAGGTAGATGCCACGCTGAGCCCCATAGGGCTGGCCCAGCAGTTCCGCCTGGCTGTTGTGCTCCTGTGTGTGATTGGTGCTCCTGTCATAGGTTGTGAAGAGGTGGACAGGGCCAGCAGCAGGATCTTGGAAATAGGAGAGTAGAAAAGGTACAGCAGAAGAGGATGGGCCCCCAGGGTTGTAGCGCAGGTCAATGATCAGGTTTTCTGTATTTTGGAGTGGCTCCCAGACTTTGTGCACAATGTAGGGTCCCAGCTTAGCCAGCACAGAAACATCAGCAAACTCATCAAAGCGCATGTAGCCCACGTTTCCTGCCAACACTGACACCTTGAAGACGGTATCCACCAAGGCATGCAGAAGCTGCTCGTTGTTGGGCAGGTTGGCTGCCATTGCAACTGGCTTTTCAGTAGGAGGACTAAGAGCTTCACCAGGCATCATGACTCGAACCACCAGGCGAGGATCCTCAGATAAGGTCTGCATCTCAGTGTTGAGCTTGGTGGCCAGGTCCTCTGCTGACTGCACTGAAGAGAAGTCAAAGGTGCTGAGGTGATGCAGAAGTCCTGGCACCCGCTCCACTAAACTGTAATTGCCCTTTAATATGCCTGTGAGTCGGCTCAGGGTGCCAGGCACTGCTCTGCGAACTGCCAGGATGTCTAGGGATTTCTGCAAGGCTTGATCTGCCTCAGTGGCCACACAAGGCATCACCCCACTCACTTCCCAGCTCTGCCCACCTCCACTCAGGGGACTCACAGATCGTGACACAGGAACCATTAGGTAGAAATCAGAAGGGCCAATACGCAACTTCTGAATGTCCAGTGAGCCCCCAGCTGTTTTTTCCCCAACAGTGATAGCCCTGTGCATGTGCTTGAGGATGTAAGCCACATCTTCAGCCACTCCTGTGGTATGGCGACTGATCAGAACGATGACATCCTTGTCTTTGCTGTACCTCTCTCCCAGGACCTTTGGCAGCGTCCATATCTCTGTGGTGGTGTTGGAAGGTCGATTATATACAGTCTCAATGTGCAGCATCTTGTCTGCTTCATGCAAGTACGAGATGATGAAGGGAAGACCAGAAATCTGTCCTCCAGTGCTGTGACGAAGATCTATAACCAATGCAGAGGTGTCTATTAGTGTCTTCCACACCTTGTCCACCAGAAAAGCACCAACCTTCTGCACAACTTCTTGGCCTATGATATAATCAATCCTCAGGTAGCCAACATTGCCCTCCAGCTTGTCATACATGACTACATGCTCAATAAGACTCAGGAGCTGTTCACGAGTAGGAGATGCCTCAGATACTTCTTTGGGAGCTGCATGAGGTGATGGCTCATAGGAGATCACCAGTCTTGGGTCATTTAGAGCACCCTGCACTCCAGCTGTTAAGACACCGGCCAGCATTTTGGGATCTGAGATATCCAGGATTTCTCCGCTCTTGATGGCTTGTTCAATGGCTTCTTGCATCCCCACCAGGTTTTCAGGATAGCAGTAGTTATCCAGAAGGACTTTAGCCATGTCCAGCACTAGAGTTGGCTGGAAGATTTCCTCGGTAGATACGCCGCATGTGATCAGGGCTGAAAACAGAAAGAAATGCATCCTGATCATTTTGTATCCCGTGGAATAGAAAGTAAATTGTATATAGGAGAGAAGTTAGAAGTCTCTATTGATCAAGATGAACATTGCTGCAGAGCTGACTCTCTCTGTTTGTGAATCCCACTGAAATCCCGGCATCGAATCCAAGTGCACTGAAGAGATAAAAAATCCCTTATCTGCATTAAACCTTTAATCTCATTAAAATGGAGTGCATCAGCCAAAGTGCACCAATAGATGAAGTTCAGCTTCGCATCACTTTACAAACCTCTTATGAAACAATAATAAACTTCAGTGACCAAGGTGATACTTTCTGGCATTTAACTCTTTTTAATATGTACCTCATTGCCTGCTATGAACTAGTCTTGGTTTATCCTGACAGTGTGTTGCTTAAATGCACTATTGTTTGATTTTAACCAAAATTGGAGCAGCAGTCACTTAGTCTTTTATGTTATTTGTAGAAAACTATTAGCAGGAGATTCTTCTGTAACTGAGTTGTATCCATTTTTAATGATTTTTCAAATGCCATTTACAATACAACATCTTTGCAGTCTGTGGACTGCAAAGGGTTGCTCTCACATTTTATAACTAAAGGCTCCAAACAAGAAACTCCAGACATTTGGAACAGCTCATAAAATCCAAGGTAATGACAGCCTGTTAATTTCCGTGCTGAGAATTGCCAGCATTTTAAACAGGACTTTGAAATCCATTTGCCTCAACATAATACAGCTAAATCTGAGGTGACTTTAATCTTCATAATTTGCACTCAATTAGGATTTACTCGTAATACCATTGAGTAACATATGGTCATGTCTGATGACAGCTCCCAGCCAATAGACTTTAGGCTCAATATACCAAAATAGAACGTGGGGGGTGTGCGTGGGGGGGTTCTTCTGCCCACAATGTATTTGAGACTCCATTGTATTAAGAGTTTGAAAGAGGATCAGTAAATGTGGGATGCAGCTGCAGGCTGCGCCCATGTGAATTGGCAGCATCCAGCACTCCCGTAGGACAGACCAAAGTCACCCACGGACAGATTCAGGCTTTGGTTCAAATGAGCTGCTCCCTCAGTCAGTCTGCTTGCTGGGGGTAGCTGCAAGAAGGGCCAAGGGAATCTATGAATCTATATGTTGCTTTCACTTGCTTCTGCATGCAAATACATGTGGAGGAGAGAGCCTAAAGGTGGTCTAAGCTGGCTGGGCACACTCTGTTGGTGTCACTGAGTGAGGCCTGAAATATAAATGAGCTGCTCCCATGAAAAAAAGTTTTGTGCACTTCTTTCTCTGCATCATTCAGCAGTAGCAGCTAAGGGTTTTCAAGAAGCTCCCTTCTTTAGCATGTCTGTATAGGATTAGCATAGTCCATATACACAGGTGCTATTTTATCCCATGGTTAAGGTGTATCTGTGTACATGTAAATGTACAAAGAATAAAAAATCAAACATACTCTCACATATTTTTTTTTCTATACAGACAATGTCAACCACCATAGAAGTCTTCTGAGGAGAGAACTATTTGAGAACTATTTGTAATTTTTCTTTTTCAGAACAATCCATTGTTGCTGAACAACCCAAAAGAGAGACATCAAGTAGACCATAAAACAGGCAGGGAAATTATATAGAGAACAATTATTCGACAAAATTTCAAACATCACAACTGAAGGAACACAATGAAATTGTTAGATAGCAGAGGGATTTTTTTTGTTTCATTTTTGTATTTTTTAAAGGAAGCATTTTTCATAAGTTACATAATTAATTGCTCAAACTTTTTGCTACAGCACTTGTCGGTACCAAAAGTACAAAGGTGAAAAAATTGTTTGGACAAATTGATGGAGGATAGATTCATTCATGGTCTCAGACTAGATGCAGTCTCAGTCTTAGTGAGTTCGTGAGTGGATGGCAGCCAGAGCTGGAACGTTACGCCGCAGGAAGGACCAGTTTATACTTAGGCTTTTACTTTCCAGGGCATCTCTGCTGGTTACTGTCAGAGATAAAACTCCATTCTAGGGAAAGCCTAACCCAAGTTTTGCCCTAGAACCTTTCTTACATTTTATGCAAGATTTTTGCTTTTATGCTTTCCATTTTTTTTTTTTCTGTTCAATTACTCATCATATCCTGCAGTAAGTGAATTCACTGAACCTTGGCACGCGTCCAGAAATCAACCAATATCCTGGAGCTTCAAAGACATTTGCTAATGTTGAGGTAAACTTTTGCTTTAGTCTTTTCACCTGCAAATTCACTACTAAGAGACTGAAATACTGTGAGAAAGTCTCTATACTTTCAGTCTGGGGGAGGGCAGCTCAAAGTTTCCACTGTTGCACAGAAAGATCGACATCCAGTTTCTTATTCTTTCATAGGTTTCTTGCATGACTGACAGCAAAACTGCTTGCTCTCCAACTGCCTCAGTTTCATCACTTCTAAACTCAGCACAACAGTCCTGGGGCAAGTCCTACATCTAGAAGACTCTAATGTGCAGCATACTAAAATGCTGGGAGTCAGGAAACAGCTAAGAGCAGAAAGAAAGCAGATACAGTACATTTATAGTCACGCAGAAAATCTGTTCTAATCAGCATAAGGTTTTCAGGACTTCATTGTTTTCTTATTCAAGACTTTGGCTCTTTGGCTATGAACACACTGCACACAGGCTTAGGTTATCATGACAGTAACACTCCAAGATGTGCCAACCTAAATCACTGATAATCCGTACAGTGGTGAATGTAAGTGCTGGAGGCCTCATGAGCAATTTAAACAGTTTAGCCTTTTGTGCTGCTTCCAGTTTGCTCACAAAATTCTGGGCCTGTGGTATTTATCCAAAGTGATAGGAATTCTGATTTTTTATATGATGATTCCCACATCTGTGCATGATGACTGTGTTGGTTTTGTGCTAAAGAAAAAAATCCAACAGAGGAAAGAAAAATTACATTTTTCTAAAAATCCACTGGAGGAAAGACTGCCCTGTCACTACAGCTGTAAAAGGTGGTATAGGTATCACCTGTAAAAAAGAAAACAAAAGAAAACAAACAAACAAAAACCTTAAAAAATGTAGCTACTTTTTTTTTTTTTGTCAAGGAGGGAGCTTCAGATTCTCTGCTGCTTCCTCTCATTGTGGGGGCTGTGCCAGTGTGCCATATCCATCACAGAGCTAATTCCAGGGCGTTGGCATCACCTTGAATTGCTCTTCTGGCTTTCTTTCTGCAGAGAATCATCTGACATTGCAGGGCACACGTAACTGGAACAAAAACTCTCTAGCAGAAGAGAATTGTCCAGAAGAAGCTGCCCTTTCATCTAAAAGATTTATTGCCAGAGCTGCATTAATTAATTTTGGTCCCATTCCTGGTATGGCCAAGAGAGAAGACAAGGTCTCAGGAGACCTGGGATGTGTTTCTAGCTTTGCCACTACAATACTGAAATTAATTTGGGCACATTGATTTCTATTGCTTTCCTGCCTGTTGCTCTCTCATTTGTTTATTTGGTAAAGTTTTTGTAAAGTTTTTAGTACAGAGAATTCCCATACCCTGCCTTTACTTCCATGCTCACATAGTCTCTACGTGCTGCAACCATAGGAATAATTGCTCAGTTCAATCAGTTCAATAAATAAGATACTGTACTTCATAGAGCCCCTACTCTGTGCATTGACTCAGGCAGGGGACTTCTGGAATAAAACACTGTGTGTTGTAATTGTGTAATTAATGCATACAGTCAAGAGGCGGAGGAGCGGAGGATGCACAGACAATTTTAGTTCTGACATTTCATATTCTCTCATTGCTTAACTTTGTAGCCTCAACTCACTATCAGGTTTTTTTTCTGCTTTGACATCTTTAAATTAACTTTGAAGGGAAGATACAGATTAAATAATATTGCAATTATGAAAAACAAAGCATGATGCCAAAAAATCGTGTATACGATCTGAAAAAATGAAGTACAAATGTGCAAACATAGCAGAGTTAGCTATTTTGCCTGCTGGGTTGGGGGCTGGGTTATTTTGTGGTCCCTCTTCTTGTTCTTATCTCTTTCTTCCTTTTATTCCTGCTGGTGCTGGAGGAAAGCATGGCCATGAGCCATGGACCAGGGTCACAGAATGGATCCATTGTGACAGGAATTAGGAAAAAGAGTACAAAAATCCATGTCCCTAAGAATATGTCAGGATGGATCTCTATTTCTGTCTGTCTGTCAAGTAGCTTTAAGCACACACCTTTCTATTGCAGGAAAACAATGACATTGCACGTTTACGGAGTATTTATAGTACTTTCTCTTTTAATCCTTCAGTACCTAAAGGAGACCTGTATTTATATTAAAATGTTTACAATGTATGGGGATAATGGTGGAAATAATATTAAATGACTTATCTTTAAAACTGGAGAAATTCACACTTTCTAGGCTTGAAGATAGAAACTTCTTTTTGCTATTTAAGTTGCAACAAATCTTATTTTATTTTTTTAAGAGGAAAGGCCCTCTTTTTCACTGTATTACACTTTACCACTTCGTGCTTTTAGACAAGTTAATATAACTTGAAAATGACAGAGGATTTCTCAAATTACTTCAGTTTAAAATTGCTATGACAAGAATGTTAACATTCGCCTCATTTCATTATGAAGGTAAAAGGCACAGATTTTTAATCAGGGTATGTGCCAGATAATTTCCTTTCATATCTAAATAAGCTCTATTTATCTACTGTTAAATGCATTACTTGCTTTTTTTTTTTCTACCACTTAAGCAAGCACTTGAACAGAAGAACAATGCTCTTTTTCAATGTTACATTTTCTAGGGTTTTAAAATAATGAAATAATCCTTTCTTGCCAAACTGTGATGATGTAAAATCAGGAGATTAAAAATATGTTTTTTTCTAACATATATTGTGCATTGTATCATGTTCTAAAGATTGTTGTATTAGAATGGCAGGAAAGTAGCTGCGATTCTTACAAAGCTAGTATTTTGGGTATATTTGAGAAATTTACTGAGAACTGCAATTACTTTTAGCCAGGAAAAGCCAAAATACGACAACACTTCACAGCTCAATATATTCCTCAGATTCCAAAACATTTTCTCCCTCATGTCTCTTGCTATTGCACTCGGTCACTAGCACACACGAATAAACCTGTTTTCACAATATAAAAACAAAATAAATGCTTTTTCCAACATACATGACTTTAAAACTAGAATAATGGAATAGTATTTTTCCACACTGGATCTCTTCAATGGTCTGTGGCTTCTCGTGCCTTGAACCCAATGGGATCTACACCACTCTCTTTTACCTTTGCAGTTCTTCCTACTTGATAGTGCTGTGAGAGACTCCTTTTTTACACGGCGTGAATACTTCAAGCGTTCGAGACTGTCTCTGTGTTTTCTTGTTATATATAACTTTTATTTTTCTCAAATACACTGTTTTATGTAAAGTCTGTT
>JAVCKT010013615.1:0-16641 GCA_032273925.1 Rhynchotus rufescens
TTTCTTTCTTTCTTTCTTTCTGTCTTTCTGTCTTTCTGTCTTTCTGTCTTTCTGTCTTTCTGTCTTTCTGTCTTTCTGTCTTTCTTGTCTTTCTGTCTTTCTTGTCTTTCTGTCTTTCATTTTTCTCTCTCTTTTGTTTCTTTTTCCAACAAAGTGTTTGCAAGGGAGAATCAGACTGTGCAGATTTAGTCCTGCTCATGCAAACCTGTGATATCCGACCCAAGTGGATAGCGATTTAAACACAGGTTTTGTGCTATCCTGAATCAAGTTCACTGACGGGCAGCGAGTGCATTTAACAGTTTAAAAGCTAGGGCTGCTTTAGCAGTTGTGCGAAGCTTAGCAAAGCGCTGTTACCGGGGTGGGAGACATTCTGCCCCAGCTTCTGCAAGAGACTGTGTGTTTTAGATAGCTGAAGTTTGAGATAACTCAAGGGAGGCTGAAAGGGGGGTTGTTAAAACTCCTGTGACAACGGGGCAGTCACCTGAGCGGGGCTTTGCGGGACCAGTGCCCACATAAAATCGATGCTGGCCGTGGAAGTTCACAGGAGCAGATGCTGAAGCCGCTCTGTTAACTCTTGCATCCACCTGCGAGGTGGAAATAAACCTGGTCTTCTTCGACCCAACTTTATTATTATTATTGTGCTTTGCCCCTCGAGTTTCTGGCATTGCACGGGGCTGTGTGGGCTTGCAGGCTCCTCTCTGCTTCTGCAGGAGGGAGCAACAAGGTCCCACGCTCCGTTTGGCAGCTGCGGGGGCAGGAGGGTTTCGGGCTGGCGCCCCCGGTCCCGGCACGCGGCTCCGGGGAGCGCGTTTGTAAGGGCCGGGTCTGCTCGGGGGATCCTGCGCCTTGCGCGGGTTTAGGGGTGCTCAGAGCCTCCCATGCCCTCCCAGAGCCCCGCTCCGGGAGGCCGGGCCGGGAGCGCAGGTGAAGATGCTCTGCGCGCTCCCGGAGCAGAGCCGGGATTTGCCCTCAGCCGCTAGTCCGCATTAACCCCCGCAGTAAGCGGGGGGCCGCCGGCTCCTGGGGCTGCGTGGAGGAGCTGAGAGCAGCCCCGGGGAGCAGCAGCCCCGGGGCTCTCCCAGCAGCTTCTCCCGAGCGCCGGCCGCGCTCTGCGGAGACCGCAGTGAGTGTTTGGGCGAGGGGCCGTGTAGGAAGGGGCTGGAGCGGGGCGGGGGCGGCAGCCCCTTTGTGGGGGGATGAAGGATGGGTCTGAGGCCCGACGGGAGCTCGGGGCCGGATCCCACCGCCCAGCCCCGCGCTGCTCCTAGCGCCCCGAGCAGCGTGTGCGGCCAGGTGCTCGTGTGTCCCACCGCCCTTTCCAGGGCGGATCCCACCCGCTCCCCTTCCCTTCCCACTGACTCGCAGCATCCCCGCGGCTCCAGGCTCCCGCCAGAGGCTTTTTCCCATGGTCGGAAACCCCCCGCAAAGGCTCCTGCGCTCAGAAAGCCGCGCTCCCCGCCCCCCCCGCCGGTGCCCTGCATGAAGATAAAGGACAAAACCCCCGCAGTTTGTCATTGCCTTTTGACAGAGTAAATTAACAGCATACTTCCCTTTTCAATGCCCTTTGATGTGCTAATGGCCGCCCGGCCGGCTGCAGCCACCTTGCTCGCGGGGCTACCTAGGGCGCCCGGGGGCCAGCGGATCCCGAGGGCCCCGCGGTTTTGGGGACGGCCACCCCGAGGTCCCCGCTGCTTCCGGGGGGTCTCGGAGAGGTGGCTCCTCACGGAGCGGGCTGCTCGCCCTGCGGCACCACTGCTCTGCGCGGATGCCTCAGTTTCCCCACGGAGGATGCGTGGGGCTCCTCCCTAGGGCAGGGTCTGCTTCCCGATGGGATTTTGGTGGCAGAAAGCTGGTCCGGGCGAGCTCAGCGATCTCCTCGTGCACCTCTGCTCAACCCTGGGCTCCACTTTGGCCCGAGGTGCTGCAGCCAAAATGGAGACCGTGGCCTCGTGCGGCCCCATGACTCTGGATTTCCCTTTTCTCTAATTCCCCCAGCCCAGAGCAGAGTTAACCAAAGCATCCCGTTAACCAGGGGACCCCATGTCTCCCTTGCTGGCCTCAAAACCTCCTGCCTGGCAAATTAGTTCCTGGGCTCGCGGCCTTCTCCTGTTGCAAAGCGTTGCCTTTGACATTAGCGATTGGGGACTCCCAAATTAGGAAGGTGCCGGGGAGGCCGAGCCTGACTTTGGACCTGGCTTTTGCTTTTGGTCACATTGGTGGCATCACTTGGTCACTGGATCACGGGATGTCTGTGCAGAAGCCGCGTGGTCACCAGGGATGCCAATGTCCCTGCTTGGGGTTGCTGCTCCATCCCCATGGCCCAGACAGCCCCGATCCCATGGAGGGCTGCTCCACTGCCGCAATGCGAGGAGTTTTTGATTAAAAGCAGCTTTTGCTTTACAAAGTCTGGCACATCTTAGCCATGTCCTCAGTGGGTTGCACTTGTGCAAGTGCCTGGCAGGTCAGAGATAATGTGTTTTGGTGGCTTTTGGATTTCTGAGATCTTGGTATTTTTGAGGGTGCATTTGCCTTTTTCCTCAACTGGAAAGCTGATTTGAGATGGAAATAAAGAAGAAAAAGAAAAGAGAAAGAAGAAAAAGAAGGAAAGGAAAGAAAAAAAGAAAGAAGGTAAGGAATAGAAGAATAAGAAAAGAAAAGACAAAGAAAGAAAATAAGAAAAGAAAAAACACAAGGAAAAGAAAAAAAGGAAGAAAGAGGAGATGAGAAGAAAGAAGAGAGGAAAGACAGAAAGAAAAAGAAAGAAGAAAGCTGAAAAAAGAAAAGGAAAAGACCCCCCCGGGTTTCTCTGTGGCTTTGGGAATGGCAAATAGCGGGGCAGCATGAACTGCTTTGCTGGGGGAGGCAGGAGCAGCGCTGGCAGCTGCAAAATCTCTCCGTGGAGCGGACGTCTCTCCCGGGTCTCCGTGAGCGTCTCCCCCACGGCACCGGCGTGCGGATCCCTCCCAGAAACGCTCCAGCCCATCCAGCGCGGTGGGAATTCTCCTCATCCGCACGAACGTCTGCTGTGTGGCCGAGCCCTGCGAAGCTCTTGGAGCCACCGCTACGCAGCGTGTTACCGTCGTGCACGGGAAGCGCCGGCTTTCTGCACGCGGGCGGTTCCACGTCAAGCCCTTGGCCATTCTGGGGCAGCCTCTAGGTTTAAATACCATTCAGCCGTTTCCATTCAAAAAGCCTTTCAATAACAATAACAGGCAACAGCTCCACTTATCTATCTATCTATCTATCTATCTATCTATCTATCTATCTATCTATCTATTTATTTATTTAACTTCTTCAGACCCCATCTCTATGAACTAGCAGCTTCACCCCGGTGGTGAACAAATGGCATTAATTAGTAATAAGCAACACCCTTCTCCTTGTGAAACCAGGAAAGCTGGAATGGAGCCGCTCCAGCCATGCTTTCCGGGGGTTACTGACTTTGCTCTTCACTTTTTTTCCAGGAGCAAAGCTTCGGGTTATCTCACATCTCAGTTCCAGATGCAGTGGGCACAGTAGTGTCCAGTGGTGTCCATAAGCCTTTCAGGGATGAAGCCCCAAGCTGGAGATACAGGGGGCTCAAAGGATTCCTCTGAGCTGAGAGCAGAGGGGCTTGGTGAGAGATTGCTTCCAAGGCAGCCTGGCCCTACAGGGGTGGAGGAAACTGAACTATCCAGTTTAGCTGCACTGGGCCAGTTCTTCCCTTTTTCACACAGCAGCGTGATAGATAAGTTCAAGTATAAATGGCGTGGAGTTGCAATAACACAATAAACATAATTGAGGAAATGATTTATTACTTACCCCCTTGCCCATTTTCCTCATCCCTGGCTGCTCTGCTGAGTCCTGGCTTCTCTAGCACAGAAATCTCATTATTGAGGGAGCAAGATCACACACAAAATCGAGGTGTATGAGGAGAAAAAAACTTTGCTGTGTCCTATACTATGCATGAGCCAAGAGCCTTGGCATTGCCTTTATGGTTAGGTGAAAAAAGGCCTTTGGAGGAGTCGCCTGGAGCTGTTTGTTTTCCCTTTGGAGCCCTGTTCCCCCATGGCACGTTTCCAGGCTCACCGGACCCAGCGTTTATAGGCTGGATGGAGCCTTCGACAAAACGAAGCTTGCTTTAAATTACTGAAATGAGATCCTTATAATCCAAAGGAACAGCCTAGAGGCCCTCCTGAGCCTTGTCCTTCACTCCCAGCCCTTCATTTGTAGTGTCAACGGATTAATTTAAGAAGGTAGGAATATGGAGCGGTAATTTTGAAACGGAGACGGACGGCAAAGCTAGCAGGTCCTGATGCTGGCTGTGACAGTGGCCCACGGTGTTGTCAACTTCCTGCTGTTGAAATTACGGTCAAACACTGGCTATTTTGTTTCTCAGGGTATTAACATTTCACCTGTCTTCTCTTCCAGCGAGATAAGACGCCCATTACGCAGATAGATGTTCAGATCAGAGAGCAGAAGGGAGATTTTCTTCCTAGGCACAGTGAGGCCAGGGTGGTGTATCTAGACTTGTCCATGCTTGATATTTTTCTGCAGAAGTCTGATCTTGTGCCACACTTTTCCCCAAAACTCCCTGCATTAGATGCATCGGGTGCCCTAAATAAGGGCAGTTTCCAGCAAGTGAGCATCTGGCCCTTTATACTGCCCTTGACCGGGTAAATAGCCTCTAACCAAGCCAGCTGACTCTTCCTTTTAACATTAAATATTATATATGTGTGTGTCTAGCGAGAGAGTGCATTTTTCCCATACATATAGATACATACATGCACACATGCATATAGCTTAGTCTAGTGTCTCTCTCTCTCACTTGCATATACGTGTGTATGAGAGTGAGAGACTGAAGTTAATAAGAAAAGTGTTGGATTGTTGGGTTTTGTTGTCAACAAAAACCTGGAAACACACAGAAATATTGTTTTGCAGCTTGACTGCTTTCCTCCAACCAGAAGAGGTGCATTTGCTTAGCAGCAGTGCACTAGAGGGCAAGCAGTAAGCAGGAGGACGTGTTGCGATGTGCAGCGAGAACACCAGCGCTCTGCAGAGCCCAGAAACCCCCGTGAAATGGGGGTTTGTCTCACCCATTGCAGTGCCTTCAGGCTACCAAACAGCAGTCCTCTGTCATCCTGTACTTGAATGAGCCAGTCCTGTTTATTATGTTTCCTGACGTGCAGCTTTGGAAAGTCCTACCTGCCTTTGTGTATTTAGTGAAATATGTATTTGAAGGGTTTTATGAGGATTTTTACTGACAAATCAGCTGACTGTGCTCACCGTGGGAGCCCGAGTCCCTTCCTGAGCTTTCCCGGCTCTTTGGTGGATGAGCAACTGACTTGCAAGCCAAGTTTTGAAACTTATCTTTTTTCTTTTCTTTCCTTTTTTTTTTTTTTTTTAAATGAAAATCAAGCTCCCCAGGCCAAATTTAGCACTGAAGAGACATCATATGGATCATATGGAAGGCTGGGAATAAAATTAATTAATGCATGGATTACAATGACCTATAAATGTCATTGTTTCATCTCAAAGATATATTGGCGCTGTGATTTTCACTCCGCTCTTTCAAAGGGCCACATGTGAGCGCAGGCGAGTGGATGCGGAAGTTCTTTATGCAGCCTGTGAAGGGGACATTAAAGAAGCGCTGCGTAGCATGTGGCCGGCGAGCAGCCACCCAGCTGCCAAAGCCCCACGCGGGGCAGCTTTAGATGGAAACGTGGCCCGAAAACCAGTGTGAGCCGCATCCCTAGGGAGAGCACCCGCTCCGAATGCACCCAAGTGCACCCAAGGGCTTGGGTTTTGCTGGAGCTCCCACACCAGGGTCCTTAGCTCTATGTCATGGGTGGTGGCCACCAGCTTCGGGGGCTGCAGGGGTTTGTTGGAGCCTTTGGGCTGGGGTCCTCTGCCAAACAAAAGAAGAAAAAGGGGGAAAAAAAGAGCTGGCATCCGGCTGTTGACTGTGTGCCAAGCCATATCCTATGCCCTCTTGCTGTGCCTCTTGCTAGTCCTGTAGATGGGAGAGCATCGTGCTCACCTTCCTCCTGCCTGGCTGTCATTCATATATATATATATATATATTTATATGTTCTAGGTGGGTAAAATTATATATATATATATTTGTATGTACACATGCAGGTGTATAAATGAAGAAGGGAGATCCGCAGAAAGGGACTTTGGAAAAATGAAACGGGATTTGGCTAAACCAAAGGGGATTTGGAAAATGAGTTTGACTTCTATGAGGATGTCATCAGGAGGCCTTGATATTGGGAATGTTTAACCTTGCACACGCCTGATCGGTGGTCATTTGACGACCTATATGTGCTGCAGAGCTGCTAATTAGTCTGTGTCTGGCATCACCTCCTCCCTCCCGAGGCCCATCCAGGGAAGCTGCTGGGATCTCCTCACCCTTTCTGCCTCTTGTGCAGAGCACCTACCAAGATGTTAGATTGGATAACGTGTTCAACAGGACGTGGAAAGTCAGAGCAGAGCCATTCACAGCCAAATTGAAGTCCACCAGCCATGGCCACCTTCCCCTTGACGATGGCCATGCCCTGACACGGCTGCCCTCCGGGCCCCTTGGCTTTCCAAACAGTGTCACCACTTGTTTTTTTTTTGTTTAAAAACACCAAAATTGTCAGCGAGGAAGTGACACGTGAGAAGCGACCTGACTCCTCTGGTGTGACAAGCGAAGCCGAGCATGGGAGCCGCGCTTGGATTTCCGAACAAAGCCGGTTCTGTCTCTTCTACCCAAGGCCCGGCAAAAGTAAACACGGAAAATGTAGGTTCTTCTCTCAGATTCCTGTGTATTAGTAGGGTATAAAAAGGTATCGGTTTGCAAAGTAACCATAACAACATGTTTTCATGAGTTCCTGTTGGGAAGCCAAAAACCTTTCTGAGTAATAAATCAACCGGTTTATATCTGCGAACTTAAATCTTTTATTGGTTACTGATTAACTTAACTGTGCTGCCTGACAAATCTTCATAATAAATAAGCTAACCAGCAAGCACTTAAAAATCAAACTAACTTTGTTTAAAGGACTATCACTAAAACATGATCTACATTATAATGAATTTGGCAGTCAGCATGTGGTAATGTGCACGTTTCAACATGACTCTGAAACGCAGAACTCGCAAGACATGTGGAGCTCTAAAAGGATCACTCTGCAACTACTTTAAGTAAATATATATGTTGATATTTATCAGCAGTGTTACTGCTGACAAAACATATAAATAATCAGCGGATGCCCTCCGAAAGGATCGCACAGAAAAACCTCTGTCAATTGGCAGTGTGAATGAGAGCCTGTGTCAGAGGTGATGCCATAGCCACAGAAAAGCACTTAGGTAAATTGTATAATTAAAAAAAAATTACCATGCTCATCCTATAAATGTAGTTCTATCTTTAGCAATGTCAGCATGCCTCTGGCTAAATTTGGCAAGTATTTTTTTCCTCTTTTGCTGGTTTTTGTGGAAGGCTCATGTGAGTTGTTGGCTTCCACTGCAAGTCTACATTTAAATTAATTAAACTGTTGACAGTTAAATTGTACTAAGTAGCTTCAATATAAAAGATGATTCCCAGATTTTTTTTCCATGCAACTATATTAAAAAAAAAAAAAAAAAAGGAAGAAGGAATCTGAACAACTTCTTTCTAAACATCTGCCTGGGCAGATGTCAAAATACAGAGTGTTATTGCATTATTCTGCGTGTGTATATGACACCGTGTTATTACTCTTGGCTTAAATATTCACAATGGATTTTACAATCTACTTAAAGGAGATCTTTGATAGAGTATAAGCGCTTATCTTTTTGATAGAATAAGTACCTTTGTGGAGCTAATTCTAGAGTAAATATCAAAAAACAACAGGGTTTTTTTGCATCTTATTCAAATCAGGTGGATTTTTATTCAAGGGGAATTATGGAAATACGACTGTGGAAGAGAAGAGGTTTTGTAGATTTTCTTTGTAAATGAATTTTGGTGAATAAGCTCCTTTTGAAGTAAGACCGTGTTGCTCAGAATTGCTCTGGATAAAATCATAAGCTTAGAGCTGTACATTAGCCAGCTGATTATAATCTAGTACAATAATCTGCATTTCTTCAAGAAGTGAGAGATAGACAGCGTCAAGGACATTACAAATCCAATAGTAATTTAGAGAACTGAGCTAGAATGAGGCAGTGCTTATAACGCTAATATTCCAGAAACATATTGTTTAATTTTTGTTTCCAGATTGCATATATTAACCCATTTTATTAACCTGTCTATAGCCTTGATTCAATAAACCATTCCTATTCAGCAGAGCTCTAAAGCATATGTTTGCCTTTAAACACATGCTTAAATCCCATTGACTTTTTAATGCTTAAAGTTAAGCATGTGCTTAGATGTTTCTGCTTGGGTCTGCAAAAGGAAAAAAAAAAAAAAACAGTATCCTGGGAAAAAAAAATGGCAATAAGGGATGGAATTTTTAAAAGCTTCAAATAAGCTAAAAAATACCCTTCCGTTTTTCCATGTTCTTAAGAATCTCCAAACTATTTTTGACTAAATACCTGAAACAAACAGAAACAACTTGAATGCCTTAATTTGGAGTGCACTTGGACATGAAATTGCTGCGACTCTGCCAAAGAGCCCAACAATAGTGGCAATATCTCGCTGTTTGCTTAATGAGCAATGAATGGAAGTGTGAAGGTGAAAAGACAGATTCTGGGTCAGAGAATGACAAGGTGAGACTGCTTCTTTATCACTTTTTTTTTTTTAAAAAAAAAACAACACAAGCATCATTCTGAAAGCAGCAATAAATAAATAAAAATAGATATAATAAAAGATCTGGGGCTGGGAATTGCTCACAGCCAACTGATTTGCGTTTACTCCCATCACTTGCTTCATGGGAAATGTCATCTTGCTGCAGAAACTTTTAATTGGTTTATGAGTGATATATTCAAGCTGCTTATTTCCTAAAACATCTGTTTTTGTTTTAGTTCCCCAATGTCAAATGCCTGCTGATATCCCAAGGTAGCGTGTTGCTTCCAAGTCATATTTCCTGGGGTATCTATCAATAAAATCCCTTCAACTTGAGCATAATGAAATTAGGACAAGGTAGTCGAGAAGTCTCCAGAATCAAGATAACTAAACGTCCCTATTCCCATTATTTTTTTTTTCTCTTTATTGCTTGTGATTGACTGCTTTGGGGGCCGAGGGGGAGAAAGCCATGAGAGTTATGGCTTATTTCATCTTTTTCTCTTTTTCCCCCTACCTCTCCAATGGCCTTGAGCAAGTCTAATTTGTATTGTTATGGAAATGGGAACGAAGCCAGCGGAAGCCACAGCCTCCCGCTGCCCCGATGGCAAAATCCCGGCATTTCCCTGCTTGGTGGAGAGGAGATGAGCGTTTGTTTGCAGATCTGTCTGCGCCGGGTGACAACGGGAGCCCTCCTGTAAACAGGCAATTGCGGGAGTGAAGGCAGCAAAACAGGCAGGAGAGGTTTCATCTGCATGCACAGAAAAGTCCTTGATTTCCTGCTATACTCCTTGATTTCCTGCTATACTCCTTGATTTCCTGCTATACTCCAATTAGGGCCAAGAAGGGTCCTGGCATTTTTATTCCCAATACCTGAATATAAGCAAGGGTCTGCTGTCTAGACCACAAGGCTCTGTAGATTTGCAGTGTAGCCCCCCGCTTCCAGAACAATTGGGTCTGTTTTCTTGGATCATTTATTCTGAATTTTATTCTGAAGCTTTTGGTGAAAGGGATATTGGGGAAGATTTTTTCCTGAGCTTAAGAGCACTGACGGGAGACAGAGGCAGTCCAAAAATCAGCCCAAACAAAACCTACCTCAAGACTAAATCAGGTAAGTGGTGCTAACCAAAACAGGACAAAAAGCAGAGGAGAGGGGAAAAAAAATAAAAGTTTGCAGATTAACTTTCTTACCAAACTCATTTGCAATCGAATGAAATGAAGTTATAAGGATAAAATTCTCAGCAGATTTGCACAGCACAGTAATAGCCTTTATGCTTGGAAATTTATGGGCCATGGACAGTTTATAAGAAACGATGTAGTTCATCAGAGAGCCAGACTGATGGAGCACATGGGAGCATTCTGCACAGGAAGTTGGGTTTTGGAATAATACTTACTTTGATAGAGTTGTTTTGTTAGCTAAGTAAAACAGTAGGGAAGCCAATGGCCACTTAGGCTTCAAACATAAATATATATTTATAAGTCACCCAGCTGCTTAATTGAGATCTCTAGTGTTTTCCCTAAGTATATCTTACCCAAGAAAACAGTAACACAGAAAATAACAACAGCAGCGGGGACCTGCTGTATGCCGAGGTTCATTTCATCAGGCGGGAGCAGTTAGAGGGGGAATGGTGCGTTATTTTGGGTGGGATCCCGCTTCCCTCCCGCTCGCCGCGTGCCTTGGGAGCAGCTCCGGGTGGCTCCAAGGGCTCTGCCGTGGTCGGCAGGTAGGAGAGACCCCCTCGTGCTACACCTGGGCAATCCTGCTGCTCTTCCCAATGAGACTCAGGTCACATTGGGTTTCAATACGGTTGATATTTGGGTTTGGGATCTCCAGCAGTCTCTGGTTTTGAGCGTGGGTCTTGACTTGAGCTGGACTTTGGATTTACTCTTTCTCCAGGGCTGAACCAGTTCAGGCGCGAATCCTATTTCTTACGCACTTGACGCTTCCCCTGGCAGAGCAATCTTCACGGTCTGGAAAAATCTAAACTCAGGAGATATCTCCGTGCCACAAGGCCATGAGCACAGGCTAAGATTAAAGCACATGCTTTGGTGATTTTCTGAATGGGGATACCCAAACACTGAGGGTTTTAAGAGCAAAAAGGGATGGGTGTGTGGATGAGCATGGTGGTCTATGTGGGCGGCTTCAGGGGAGCAGGACCTGCTCCTGCAGCCACGGTCCCGGGCTGTCCCTCCTGTCCACCACAGCGTCTGCCTGCTGGGAAGATGCTTCCAAACAACCTGCTTCAATTTCTGCTTTTCCGCCGCAATTCTTGAGAATATTTGTACTCAAACAAGGGTTTGCTCCTTGTCGTGCTCGCAGCCCATTTCCTCCTCCTGTTTTATAGGCAGCGAAGTCTGGATGGCAAATGAGTGACATCTTCATTATTCTAGCAGCAGAGCGGGGCGCCACCATGGTGCTGCTTCCCGTAGGAGCGAAGGAGCAGAAGGAGAAGCTCAGATGAAAGCAGCAACAACCCTATTCCAGCAGAAACATCCCAAACAGCAGCCAGGAGCTGCCGTGATAGCCCACTCCGATGCTCTTTCCGTGGCTTTTGTGTCTCCAGCGAGCACGTGCAGGAAACAAAACATCTTGAGGAACATTTGCTCGCTTTGAAACCCTCCTCCTGCCTCAATACACAGCTGATGTTATCCATAGGTGCCTGGCCATGGAGCAGGGGATGGAGTTGCTGCTTTGGAAAACATAAAAATTTTAATATTGTACAGCTTAAACCAAGTTTCCGTTAGCATCTGGAAAAAAACACTAAGGCAAAAGGAGACAAAGACAGTGGTGTCAAAGTTAGACCAGCTTGTCAGTCCTAAGAGGGAAGGATTCTGTACTTAAGCAAGTAGGAATCAAATAAGTGGTAAATCAGTTATGGAAATCTACACAAGCAAGCAGAGGCATCATCATCACCCCTGAGCTTTGCTGGGCCAGGCTCTTTTCTCGGGGATGCTGCTCACTGCCCGGTGCTGAGGGTGCCCCAGCTTGTGGAGGCTGCTTAAACCCAGGATTGCCCAAGCGTTGCTCCGGTTGCCCAGGAGCCGGCGACGTGCCGGGTGTCCCGGGAGCCGCAGGGCTGGCACTGGCCCCGGCCGTGTCCCGGCTCTCCTTTCCCCTCGCAGGGCACGTCCCCTTCCTCCCTGCCCTCGCTGTGCCATGGCAACTCCGCCGGACACTTCTCCTGGTTATTGGTTTTGCCCTGCAGCTGAACCCAGTCTCCTGGGAAATTTGGGCTGAGCTCAGAAGCCGTTAATGGGACGGCCAAAGTGTCATTTTTTGAAACTGTAGAGGAAAGGGGAAAGAAAAAGAAAAGGCAAAAAGAAGGATTATCCCACCGTAGTTATGGCCACAAGTGACTTTTGCTCACTTCTGAGGTGACTCTTTCTCAAGGGCTGTGCCCGAATGCAGAAGTGATGCCATAACAGTCTGGATGGGCAATGCTGCAGGAGACCTTGGCCAGCCCCATAGTGCACCTGCAGGCCTCGTAAGCATGGCCCTGCTTGCATCCAGTCCCTTTTCACACAGTCTGTCCTAAATATTGAAAAAAAGGCAGAAATTTTGAAGGATGGTGCAATGTTCTTCCCACAGTGTATTGCCTGTGTTATGACCCCCAGGCCCTGGATTAATGAGGAACATCCAACTGTCTGCGGCGACCACCGTGTCTCCCAAGTGCTGCCCTCATCCCAGTGCTCAAGGACACCACATTTGTCTCCTTGGTGTCACTCCTGATTGTTTTTCCTGTGGACTTGCTGGTTTCTGTAGGACTTAGAGTGCTCACACCAAGGATCTCCATCCTCTGAGCACCCCTTGGTTGGAGGGAACAGCGTCCATCGGGACAAGGTGAGGGAAGCTCTGCTCCTCTGCCTGGAGAGCTTGCTAAATGCCAGGTAGGTGCTCCCTTGAGGCCTTTCAGCGAGTAGAAGAGAGCCAAAGCTCCTGGAATCTGCTGCGGTTGAGTGCTCCAACGCCGTGTCACGAGCTGAGGAGAGGGAGGAAGAAAAGCCACCTTTTCAAGGGATACTGATTGCTCGGAGCGGCGGCTGGGGGGGTCCTGCGGTGCATTTCGCGGGAGTTTACATAGTTCTGGATCCTCTGCCACTTAGAATGGAAAAAAGAAAGCCAATCTGTTTGATCAGGCCTCTCCCACTCGATATGTGTATTGGAGTCTACATTAAAGCTTTTAACAGTTACGTACACATCTGAGCCGGAGCTATTGTTAGCCCATGTGATGGATTAAGATCAAGAATGTTAATGTTATCCAAAGGAACGCTTTTTAATGTATATTGCAATTGTATAAACAGGGTCACCAGAGCTAAATGGGATGTCAATGACCTATGAAGATCATAAAGTAAACAAAAGATCTTAAAATAAGCATGTAACCTGAACACGTCGGGGATTGTTGTATATCAAAGGCATTTGCTTATATAAAGTAAGGGAAAATTACTTACGGGTAATGTTGTTTGCCACAAGTCTACCTCTTGCCCATTCTACAAAGGAAATCTACCCGGAGGGACTGGGCTATGTCTCCATCTACCAGGAAGGCAGGAGCCCATGGGCCGTCATGGAGCAGAGCTTGCCTTTTGTGCACGCACAATGAAAACACGCTGCACTCTGAGGGAGCAGAACATGGGCCTTGAGGCTGGTGAGAGGCTCCTTCTGCTCTTCAACAAACCAACCAGCCCTGGCAATGTTCAAGAAACGTGTAGATGAAGCATTCAGGGACATGATCTAGCAGGCAGGGTGGTGGTCGGTTTAGGGTTGGACTCAATGATCCTGAAGGTCTTTTCCAACCATAAAGATCCTGTGGTTCTCTGCTGGGCCACAGCCAGATCACTCAAGGAAATAGTGTCTGGGATGGGACAGACTCCTGCAGAGCACTTCTGGTTCCTCCCTCTGCTGTGACAGGGAGTGGTGGAGACCGTCTTTCTGGAAACCGCTTTAGGAAGTCATTTCACACTTGCCATACAATGTCAGGATCACATTTCCCTAATTTGTTTATGAGACACTCTTAAGACAAGTCATGGCATATGACACCTTGCTCTTTCTGTAAGGCTGTTACACTATCTCAGAACAAAATTGTATTAGTTTGTTCACAGTAGTTCTTGGAAAGAAATCTGTGCTAGCCACTCCATAGCTCCTTGTGATCTTCTAGGTTATTTTCGGATTATTTACTTGTTCCAGATTTTTTTTTCTGACAAGTTAGATTACTAGTCTAGAGTCCCCATCTCTCCTTAAAAGAAACAAACATACAAGACTCAAAACAAATTAAAACAAACCAGAAACAAAAATAAAAACATAAAAGCTTCCTAGTATGTCACCTGCCCTCCATAAGGTCACAAATAAACCTCCCAGAGATGGCTACAGCCAGCTGTTTAATTACTGTCAGATGATACTCATCAAGCCTAGCTGAGCTGGAGACACCTACTTTATTTAAGTAAGGGAGCTTGTTCTACCCTTGCTTTGGGTTGGGAGCTTGTCCTTTTGCCTCTGAAGTTATTTGTACTGGGCACTGATTTATGGTCGATCTTTTCAACAAGGACTGATGCAAAGCAGGGATGAGAGGAAAGCGTGCTGGTGAAAAGAGGGGATCAGCCAAAGATTTTCCTTCTCCTGCTATATGATTTTGAAAGCTCTTCTGGACAGATGAGCAACTCTTAAGGTGATATGGCTTCATTTCACGCTTTAATCTCTGTGTTGTTCCCTGCCTGCGACTGTGTATACAAGCTGATCCTTGTTACTCCAGCCAGCTCTTCCTAGCATGCAAAAATTCAGCTGTTCTCCATTACTGATATTGCCACTGTAATCAGTGATTTGAAAGTCTTTCAGTAATTGTTACCCCAAAAGGGTTTGTTTGTTTGTTTGCTGGCACTGAATTACGGTTATCAGCTCTGAATGACATTCAGCATTCACTTTGCAGCTCTGTCTGTTTCCAAATATTTGGGGGTGTCCTCCTTGGGGCTGTTTTCAATATAGCACCACTTACTTTGCAATTCCAAGCTGTGTGCTTTATATATGACCAATTAATGATTACATTGGGGAAAAAAAATCTTTTAACATGTGGAAGTGTGAACCATAAACATCACCTTAAGGGCCTTTTGATTTGAATGAAACCATCTCCCAATATCTTTTAAAGTATGTAAATAGGTTTGTGACCTGCTGTGAGGTTGCTGTGGGGCTTATCTGAAGGTGAACATCTCCGTGGAAGGGTCATCGGGGATGAGGCTTTCCATGACTCCAAGGGTAGCTGAGTTGGCAACTGAGCCGTGGCTTTGGTACTCCTGGTTTCAGAGATGTTAGGTGTGATGCAAGCCCACCAGTCTTGTGTTTCCAGACCTAAGACCTGCCAGTTGAGCTCAAGGGCTTAGTAGGAATTACAGGAGTGCCCAAGGAGGAGATGACCTGAAAAAGTTATTAGCTCCCTGAGTATCTTCTGTTGGCAATGGGGATTAGAAACACTTTAGCCTTTGGTTTGGGTCACTGAGGAACAGCATTGGCCTAGACATTCGGGGGGAATTTGGCATCAGACTTCCAGGTTTTCTGCTGAGCCCAGGGGGTTCCTTGGGTGTCTGAAGGTATGCAAAAAATTTTCCTGACCTGTTATGTTCTGCACAATGTCTTCATGGTGTTTTCTTCTTGAGTGCTACTACTGAATGGGAATTATCCAACTTAAAAAGGGAGACAAACCTGGGGGTGAAGGTGAAGAGCTGCTTGTGAGTGATCAGCTGGTCCCTTATCTGCCCATCGCAGGGCTTTTGTTTGCTTGTCTGCATCATCCACTGGGACATCTGGTGCTGGCCTTTGTTGAGGCCACGTGCTCCGCAGGTTAGATCCTGTGTGGTCTCGTCCGTCTGAGCGGGCTCTTGGGAAGGGAGGGCACTTGGACGAGTTAAGTAGCTGGGAGCTGCAGAAAGGGCTGGTCAGGAAGGGAGGTTTCAGCTGAAGATGGATGAGCTGCCCTGTGTTGGGAGCCCGTTCCCTGATCGTGACGTTCTGCGGGTCGCATTAACTGGTCGCTCGCTGCGAGACAGTCGGCACCGCGCTCACCGCATGGCAGGAAAAATAAACCCATCCACACCAGCTAAAACACTTCAAAAAACACGTGGACATCTTCCTCTAATACCATTTTTTTTTTTTTTTGGGTTGTTTGCTCAGTCTTGAGTTGTGCTGTCTCTTAAAGCTTTATGTACAAAGATCTTTATGCAAAGACTGTCAGTCTTTGCATTCAATCTATTGGTTGTCTTCTGTTCTGGAAGAGCAGAGAGGAATGTGTCAGTGATAGGAGCCTGTTGATTAAAATTATGTACAGCTTCAATTCTGGTCACGGCCTCGTACAGCAAAACACCCTGGCCTTTCTTCTCTGCATTTTTAAAACAGAGGCCACATCGTCCTCTGCATTGAGCTGTCATCTGATGCAAACAACTGGGTGCCTTAAGAGATCTGGTGAGGCTTTCTGGATTTTCCAGGCATATTTGTACCATCTGGAAGTCTGGCCGAGGAGGGGATTTAAAATCTGGACCCTGATAATGGCTTTTTAGTCTTCCATTTTTCTAAAGTGGCTTTTCACTGGGAGTAAATGGCTCTAATTGTGCTGAAGGAGCTTGGCTAATTCACACCATCTGAGGGACAGGCCCCTGAGGTCTGGGCTGTCCTGTTCTTTCTGTGTCAGTTTTTTTCTCTATAATCCAGCTGTTTGGATAATACTGTAAAAATGGAAGCCCTAGCTGCTTGGCATGGAGTTCAAGATCCAGCAGTATCTTCTGGGAAGAGTGTGGATTTCCCAGTGACTTAGGTCAAAAACATGTTTCCATCTGTGGAAATGGGGCTTTGGGTTTGGGGCCTCTTCAGAATAACCCTGGGCTTTTTTTTTTTGTGTGTGTGTGTGTGTTTGATTCATCTGACAAAGCGTAAAAATCTTTGCATAAATTTTTGTACG
>JAVCKT010013616.1:0-10592 GCA_032273925.1 Rhynchotus rufescens
AATTCAGTGTCTTGGCACTAGAGATATCAATTTCTCAGTGATGCAACTAAATATACAACTAAAAGCCTTAGGCTTAGATCAAGGTATTAGACGATGTTTATTTGCAGGAGTAATCCCATTTATCTCGTTTGTACAAATATCCTCCCTTGGTTTGAACAGAGCAAGTCTGACAGGGCACAGGCTGGACATTTCAGCACTGTTCTGATTCCTAGGCTGTAACAAGGTAAAAATTCTGAGACACAGTAGGAAAATAGTTGATGATAAGGTAGCTAAGGTAGCAGGGGCAGAAAGTCACTTTTGCAATAGAAAATCAATGCATGAATTCTGCAAAGTCACGTAAGACCTCTAGATATTTTCAGAGAGATGTGAATGATTTAAACTACTTTTTACCTAGGAAAAATATATTTTTATATCTATTTTCTAAAATTCCCCATATATTTCCGCCCCCATATTCTTTCTGCTCTGAACTTGAGGACTTGAGATTCTTGACCAAGGTATCCTGACCAAGCTCCATTAACTTGGAGCTGGACCTGTGGGCTGCTGAGAGTTGGGGTTTCAGTGTTTGCCTATAAGTCCAGCTCAGCCTCTGCTTTCAGTTCATGGCAATTTTCACTTTTTTATTTCTTGGCCTCTGATCAAAAACTAGCTAAGGATCAAAGCAGCATGGAGTTTGAATGACTGACAGATAACATCCCATGTCAGAACCAAAACCTGCATTTTGAGAAGATAAGACAATAAAGATATTTCAACAAGAAGTCAAACATCAGGCTTCCAACAGGGAATGCTAAAAGACTCCCAGTTCATCACACTAGAATGGATCTTTGTCAGCAGACTTCATCAGAAGTGACAATGTCAGCTCTCTGAATTTTTGATCAGATCTAGCCCATTCATTCAAAACATAGGGCAACTGACTTCTCTTGATAGGATTATCAAAATGAGCAAACACATCTCTGGATCACTGGAGAAAAGGGAGAAGGGATGCATGAAGCATTTCATACATGATTTTATCTTCTTTTCCATCTTTTATATCCTTTTCCAAGGGCAATTGCACCGAGAAAATGCAAGTAAAATCAGTATGTATTAGTGTCACACTTGCAGTGCCTGCCTGGCTTTATGTTTTCAAGGTATTTCCAGAATCTCAACTGCTTTCAAGAGCACTGAAACTGCCTATGGACAAACTGACTCACATAAAAGACAGATTGAGCCCACCTGAAATGGGCCTGAGAAAGAGTCTCATACCTGAAATGCAAAAAGGAAAGGAAACTAGATTTCTACCTATTTTCTCCTGCTATTGACCTCTAATTGTGGAAGTTTATTTCTTTTCTCTCACTGAAGCAGTAACTGTCAAGAAGTGCAGAACCCAAGTGTCTGGCTCTTGGTGCTCCTGAGCACTGGATATTGTTGAGATGTTCTGGTAACAGCAGCCCATGGGTTGCTGGAAGCTCTCCTTTCAATGTAGCAGTTTTTGACAGACATACCAGATGCCAGGTATTTTGTTAAATCAGTTGCAGTTATATGGGCTTAATGTCGCTGCCTGCTGAAGCATTTCCACCGGTCCCTGGATCTCCCTACAGATGCCGGTAACTTTTCTGGAATGCGGTGGCCAGCCTAACTGTGCTCGCTACCCCTTTTCTTTCCAGGCAAGGATTTCCAGGCCAGAGCAGGGACTATTGTGCCAATCTTGCCCCCTTCATCTCGTTCTTCATTTTCCACCCAAACATACACTGGTTTTAGCCCCCATTGGTTGACCCACCAGTGCGTGGCTTTCCCAGAGGCCAGAGAGAAGAACTCTGCACAGGCAGGTCTTGAACACAGCTCATCCCTGTCTGCAGCTTCCCGAGTTCAGAGAGTTACAACTCCACTATATACTGCATTTCTCCAGGAATGGACCTGAAAACTGGGAAGCAGGCAGACTATGAGACCCTCCCTCCTAGAGACCCATGAGAATTTCCACGTCCCAGATACGAAAGAGGCCGAAGTACAAAAGTAAAGGCTATGAGGGCAAGGCTACGTAGTTCAGATTTCAGGATGTTCTCAAATGCTTGAACCCATTTGAGAATATTTAGATTCAACAAAATGCCCCCAAGCAAGACACCAAATATAAGACAGAAACAGGGTTTGTAAATATTATAAAAAACCTCTTCCTAATCAGAGTTCTTTCTTCATAGTTGTAAATATGAATTTTATCATTTACTGTTGCCTTTTTTTTGTGGAACAAATCAGTGCTGTGCGATATGACCTCAGGAAAGAATCCAGAATAACTCTAGCTTATTGGCTTCACAGGCAACCACACCGATTAAAGGGATATAAGAGTAAACTATAAAAAAGACAAGAATTTCTAAACCCCATGAAATTTCTAATACTCTATGCAGGCTAATTACTGTAATAGAAATCTAAGATTGCTTCTAAAGCAATCTGAAAGTGGTTTAATCAAATATAAAATATAAATAAATTTATGTAAAATATAAAGAAAACATTTGTTTCAAAAAGCAAAAGACAAAGTTATTATCAAGACATTAGTGTTAATGTTTATCATCAGAGTTTATCATCATGGTGAAGAGATGTTTTGTAGCATAGTTCCCTACTGGCAGGAATGTCTCTGTGTTGGAATTCAGTTGAGACATGAAAGTGCTATTCCTGAACATAATCAGGAATCGATTCTCCGTGACACTACTGAGCAATTACAGTACCATTAAGTTCCATTACAGTGGAGACACTGCCAAATTTAGACTGAGCAATTAAAACACTTAATGAAAGTATGTGATCTCCATACTCTCCTACCTTTTGCATGTCAAAAGAAGACTTGTCAAATAAAATCAGAAAAGTCAGAATAAAATCAGATGAGAATTTTGACTGAAACTTGTTTAAATCAGAAGTTCACGAACTTTACCAACATTCTGGCAAAGCTATAAGCCCCGAATGAAATGAAAAAGTCACTCAGATCTGTATCAGCCTTTACTTGACAGGAGTTCTCCAAATAAGATATTAATTTATTTTAATTTTGGTTCAAAGTTTTATGTGCTTTTTTTTTAATCAAACATGTATGTTCTAGCAAAAGATGTGTCATCAACTTCATTATGAGTTATCGTGTTGAAACTATTCAAGTAAAGTTTTTTTCCTGAAAGATCCTTTCCTTTTCCCTAACAAAATTAGTGATCAGTCTAACATAATGCAGCCTTGAAAATAGTGTTCTTGTCTGGAAAAGTACCTGAAAGCAGTTCAGTAAAATATTAAAATGTAGCACTGTATGGTCAGATTCTTTAATGGGTAGATTCTTAAGTCCTAGCAAATTACATCTGTGAAATACTTCTTTGTCTGATGGAATCTTTTCCTGACTGATCATGTTTTTGCTCCATACAAAGACCATTCAGACTCAAACATCATAAGCAGCTTTCGTGCTGTATGAGCATTTCCATCCATACCAGGCCATCATAACACATCAGCCAGCTGGCTCCCAATGCATAAGTGCATTAAAGATCTCAAGAAGCTGTTCTGAATGGCACAGCGAGGAAACAACCTTATTATCTTTAGACTACAAATGAAAGCAGTGCACAGTAAATGACTGTGTTCTCATAGAGCTCCACCTGGTTTTCGTATTGAAAATAAAGTGCTTCCATCATTTCATCTTACAAGTGTGGAGGGGGCTGTTTTCTATTCAAGCTGCCTGTGCAAGTTCCCCTGACCCTCAATGACAGATGAGAGCTTGTTCTTGGCTGCCCTTTGGAGATAGCTCAGTCCTGAGTGAGACAGGGGCTCCACTGAGGACAGTCCCTGAAAGGGCACCTCAGGAGCTCTGTGCATTTACTCAGGAACTCTGTGCATTTACACTTGTCCCCAAGCTTTTTTCTCAATGATGCTACCTGCTGAACCAAGTTCAATTTTCTTTTGTGTTCCGTGTGCTTTTCCTGATCCCTTTTTCTGTAATTTTCTTTTTTTCTTTTTTTTTTTTTAACCTAGTATATTGTAATAGTTTTGTTTTCTTTTTGCTGTAGCACATAGATATTTCGGGACTATAGCTCTGGGAGATATTCAGCCTGGCAGGTTAGCGTCAGCTAATATCACTGGATACATCCCAAAGGAGGGAAAACAGAGTTACAGCTACCAGGGGCAGAGCCTGTGTCCTTCCTGTTCGCTTTAATTCAACTTCAATAAAAGCCAAACAGCTTCCTGTAGTCGGCATCGTGGAGCTGCACACCCTTGGTTGATGTGCACATATCTACTGCTGTCAGCATCACAGGTACCCATGGGTGAAGCACAGGGAGATGGGGCAGGGATGGTGCTCACTTGAGAATAAGAACTTTAAGAACTTGAGTTCTTATTCTCAAGAATTCTCAAGTTCAAATAATCCAGAACTGGATAAAAAGCCACTGCCTCCCAAGCAACCGGAGAGACTTACAACACACTGAGAGGCTGCTGTGCCTCTGAAAGTCCACGTTTTACCCAGCAGGTCACTGAAGAGTGTAAAAATACCTGCCCTCCTCCAACCCTGGACTGTGCTGCAGTCCCTTGAGAAGTGCTGACTGAAACACTTCTAAGATTTAGGCCAAAACGTCGCATTTTTCTATGCTGCTGCTGTTTTGTGCAGGGTTAATGGTGCCTGCACCAAATGCACCTTGGTTAAAGTGGAGGATCCACTGTTTTATGACAACCGAAAATGTTATAATAAAGACAGGTACATACTGCACCATCTGATTTTAATAAGCAAATATATTCCATTTATTCTTGAGGATACCTTCCTAGTGAAAGTGTCCTGCTGCTGAACTAAGTTGCTATCCTCCTTCTTTCCCCTCGATCCATTAATCTCGTCAACGTATAGACACTGTAGACAGCACCACTCCTTCCACTTTAGCGTAGTATTAAGAATGACAACAGCACTGTGAAAATGGCCATTCAGCTGCTAATTTTACTCCAAGCACTGAAAAAAACAAAAATTGGTACCAATAAATGTCATAGTTTGGTCCTTAAATACTCTCTGAGCCACATTAAAAGTGTAATCAATTTGTACTAAGTAGGTTAAACTTGGACAACATAAAATAAGCAGAATTTTCCTAAGGCTGCAATTTCCTTCAAGAGCACTAGGCAATTCGGATGCTAGGCACCTTTCAAGCTTTGATAGACTAAAGTTAAAAGAGATTTTTCTGTCTGAGTTGTCGTCTTTTTTCTTCATTGCACTTCAGAGTTGAGCAACTTAAAATAGACTGAAACAACCCAAAACCCCACATTGAGGACAGTTATTTGTAGCTCTGTCATTCCTCCTTCATCTCGTACAATCCCAACAGGCACGCTAGCTTGACTTTTTGTTATATAATTGCCATATCACATCACACTGAATTTACAAAACAGATTGCGCTGCCAAACAGGTAGGTGGAATTTGCATATATCATGCTTGAAATAGGCAGATGGATAACTACAGATTTAGCTGTGTATTTAAGTGCTTCTTGCAAGTGTATAATGGGAAACAGATTAAAATAAAACACATGAGAATGGAATGTTACAGTTTAAGGCACATAGATATTTATCATAAATATCCTAGAAGTTTAAAAATACAGCGTTAACGTGCTAGTTTCAAAATATGTAGTGTTAAATCTTAATATCAGGCTTTGAAGCAGCATAACATTTACCTCACTCTTAAATGCTGAAAACATTTTCTTAAATTCATTCCTATTCAGCAAAGATTAAACATGTACTTAGCATTTCCACTGTCTTCAGTGGGACAACAGTCTCCTTCACATGCATACAATTTGAGAATGCTGATTTAAATATGTATCTAAATGTTCTACTGAATGGACTACTGAACACCTTAATTTCAGAGAATCTATATCTTCATATTCATTACTGAGAAACAATCTAATCAGTAGGCAGTTTATGGAAATGCGACTTTAATGAAAACTCTTCTCTACTTCACTAAAAATAAAGGAGAGTTCCATATAAATTTTATACTTTTTTTTTGCTGTTTCACTTCCTGTGACGAACTCTTCAGTGCTTTTCATCAAAACGAAGATTAATGTATCTATCTAGGAGACCTACTTTTCTATTTGAGACTTTGATTTGTTGTTTCTGAGTGTAATGCAAAAGTTCTGGCAGAGAGAAATGAATGAAGTATTTATATTCAATAGAAAGTTGCATACATCTGGTTGGGCACCAGAGATAATTGAAATTCAGTAGGAATGAAATTCTCAGGCTCCTGTTCTAATCACATTCTCTCATTGAATTATGAGATGATTACATATTTTACTTGAGTAGCAATAAATACAGAGATTTGAGATTCGAGATTAGAAAAAAACATAACTGAAAACATGGGAAATACCATTTTTTTCTCATATGACTTGGATCTTTTGCCTATTATTCTGTTCTGTATTAAGGAGTATCTGATAATTAAGTTTTATATAGTTTAAAGACACACATGAAGCTGATGCTTGGCTGAATTTGTACGTTTTGGGGCCTTTAAAATGTTGCCTTTACATTAGCATAGTTTTTCCTCTACTGCGGAAATAGGAAGTCACAGACTGTAGCCACAAATAGTAAGAATCCCTGTATCAAGTATTAAGGATACCTGTATCCTACATGTCAGGAGAAAGCAAGCAGAGTGTCTGCAAAGCCCCACATCCCCTAACTGCCAATACTTGGAATAAGTAAGACTTGCATCTTGAGACGATAATGTGTTTGGTAAAGAAAAAGTTGTTCAGATCTTTTTCTATTTTAACTTTCTTCTGTGACTCTTACACTTATGAATATTCAATTTATATTTTGTCTTACAGAATTTTCTTGGCCATGAATCCTAAATAAAAGTTTCTTACAAGCCAACTTGCTCATCTGCTGAGACAGGAGAGTAAGAAAGAGAAGTGGATGTGGAGTTTATCACTTGAAAGCAATACTCTGAATATCATTGCAGCAGGACTCAGCGATGCAGAGCTTAATAATTGAGGCCATAAGCCAGAGGGAATATTGTAGTTTGAACCAGGTATCTGGCTGCAAAAGGATATTAAAACCTTTTATTGACCATTACTCTCTAGCAGTAGCTGAGAGCAGTAGTTGCCACTTTACAATGCATCCCCCAAGCATCCCCATGGCTAAATGTAAGTACAAGTGGGTTTTCTCTCTGCTGCAGGTTAGATGTTTAATGGAATCTGTCATGTAGATTCTCTCTGTAGACAACACAGAAATGGTCACATTGAGAGGCAATTCCTCCCACCCAGACAATTAGCTTAGACTAGACACCTCGCTTTCAGGTTCCTAAATTTAGGAGAATTAATCTTACCATCTAAGAATGGTTTGTTGGGGCTTTGTTTGTTTTGCTTCTGTTTGAGGTGAAAAATCCATAACAGCACAGATTATAATTTACTGAAGTATCTAAGCATGGATTTAGGTTTCCAGTTTTGACCTCAATATTTATAAATGTTGTCAAAGGTGCTTTCTATGGCTGTGAAAATCAAAAGTTTTTACAGCAAAGAATCCTATGCCCTTGATGGAGTGAGCCAACACTAACCTTGGAAAGGATCCGCTGTGTGCCAGGGATGCTGGGCATGGGCACAACTGCTCTCATGGGCTCTTGTTCAGGTCTCTTGCACCTGATTTCAAGGCTTGGGTTCCGTATCTGTACCCAGGACTGCTCAGTGAAGAGGCTCAGTGGAGACTTTTGCATTCACCTGCTGTGTCACTCTGTCCCACCTTCCTCACAGATAAAACATGAGGAACCCACAGATCTGTCCAGCAGCAGTGCCGAAAGAGGCCAGATTTGTTCTTTCTGCCATTTCTGGTGCTTGCTGGAAATGTGATCTTTGCTAACCTCAAGGTTCCCTGGTGATTATTCCCAAGTCCAATGATTTACTGCTGTGGTTATTCAAAACAGGAAAAACACAGTTCACTTTGGTTTTAGCTACTGTGGTCAGGATAGCTATTGCACACCCACCACGTGAAGGGTTTTTTCAGAGCAATGGCACTTCACTCTGGGCAGAAAAGACGAAGAGTTATGACCTTGTGTGAACGCACTTTGTAAGACAGAGGTACATGATGGGAAACACGTGGCAGTCTCATAATCATAAGAGTCCTTTCAAAACCAGGCAAAATCATGGATACCTGGTAGCCACACCGGTCACTGTTACTTTCATCGTGCTGTTTTATAGTGCTCACCTGTGGACTCACGACACTCCTCTGCTTTCCAATAGGTATGTAAGCTACACATAGGCACCAGAAAAGACTGCAATACCCTTTTCTAACTTGTGGTTGTTTCTGCTATTAGCCACTATTTTTCCTTTTCTTGCCATCTTAGGTAGCAGGCAGGCAGGGAAATAAAAAGGAAAAAAAAAAAAGATAGAGTCATATTGTTCTCTAATGAATCATCCTTCCCACAAAACTGTCTCCTTGACTGGCAGTTGAGTTTGTTACTCATCCATCCTTTCAAAATTGTGGGTGGCAATTACCCAGCGTTTCCTCTAGGTGTCAAGTCATATGGATGGTCCCCTGAGGTGTTTTATTACACCCACTGGAACTTCTGTGTTTTTGATGTCCTGATCCTTCCAAAGCAGAGATACTATGTGTTTCTTCAAGTCTGCAAATGTAAAGTTTTATTATATTTTCACATACTCTACTTGCAAGTGCCTGATACTTTCACAAGCCACGACAGATTCTTTCAAGTAAGTCAAAGTTCAGCTTTGAAAAGACAGCAAAGACAACTTCTTCAACTGTAATAAATAAAAGAGAAAATCATGAATCGTAAATGAAAAGTGGCCTACTCAGTCACATATATATAAACAGAAGTTAAATAATAAAAAAAAAAGGTCAAATATGTTTCTTATGCATAGTTATAAAATTTCAGTCCATGAAACTGACTGCTTTGATTTTAGATTCATCAGTCTCACAAAGCAAAGGAAGGAACATAAATGCCAGGTATTTTGATGAGAGATCCTATGCTTAATTTTTAATGAAAATTTAGATATAATGAACTTAAAATTGTATTTCAGTAGCTATTATTATTTGAAAATATTTTACGTATTGTAAAACTGCAAGAAGGAATCAGAAAAAAGTGGAAGAGAAAAAACAGCCAGTGACAGAAAAGAGCAATGGTATCATGAAGAACAGAACATTGGAAGAGGAAAGACAAGAAAGAAGACAAAGCCACAATATACTCTAAGAAAAAGTGCACTGACATTCATACTGGATTTTATAGAGCTAAGTAAGAACCTCCTCTGAGTGATCACTACATTACCCCTCTTTACCCACTCTTTGCCACTGAATGTACACTAATTCCCAGAGCTGGGTGTTTCTTTTCTTGATGCTTAGTTCAGTTGTGGGACCTCGTGCCATAGGATGTCGTGGATGCTAGAAGTTTACTGAAGTTCAAGCAGCAAATAAAATATTCAATTGCAGATATATTTATGGACCTATATTAATTACAAATCCAATTTTTCCTTTTTTCTTTTTTCTTCTCTTCTCAGGATGCTGGAATTCACCATCCCACAGTCAAGGCTGCCCCAGACCTTCACATCACACATGAAGAGCAACACCCCCCTACTCGCTGTCCCAGCTTGTCCTTACCAAGGAGCCTATATACATCCATGGAAACACTGCAGTCATGCCAGCTGTCCCACCATGACTTTGTGGTTACAGAGAAATCATAGTTCTGCAACTGTACCCAGACCTGTACTTCCTCTAACTTGCTCCTCATGCTACATGTGTGGTTTTCAGAAAGGTACCTTGCTGATTTCTCAGAATGATGAATGTTGGGAAACATTTGAAACTTTCTAAAGAAGAAAGACAAGGAGTTGTGCTATATGAGGAATAAACATATTATTCTGTTGCCTAAACATTAAGATGAAAGGTCAGCATGTTTTGCCATCTGAAAAACACATTTCACCCTGATTGGAAAGAATTTTAACAAAAATTTGCAGCTCTAGAAATCAGCCTATGAAACCTCATAGAGAGGCTGATTTCTCATAGAGAGGTTTCATAGAGAGGAACCTCGTAAAGTTCAACAAGGACAAGTGCAGGAATAACCCCAGACACTAGGACAGATCAGGGATTAACCTGCTGGAGAGCAGCTCTGCTGAAAGGGACCTGGGAGTCCTGCTTGACAACAAGTGGCCAGGAAGGCCAATGGGATCCTGGCCTGTATCAGGAGAAGTGTTGCCAGCAGGTCAAAGGAGATGATCTTCTACTCAGTTCTGGTGAGGCCACACCTGGAATATTGTGTACAGTTCTGGGCTCCCCAGTATGAGAGAGACATGGAGCTTCTAGAGAGGGTCCAGCAGAGAGAAACAAAGATGATTAAGAGAATGGAACATCTATCATACGAGGAAAGACTGAGTCAGTTGGGAGAAGAGAAGACTGAGAGGGAGAAGAGAAGACTGAGAGGGGATCTTATCAACATGTACAAGTACCTACAGGGAGGATGTACGGAGGAAGGGGCCAAACTCTTCTCAGTGGTGGCCAGTGACACGACAAGGGGTAATGGGTGTAAGTCGAAACACAGGCAGTTCCATCTCCATGTGAGGAGGAACTTCTTTTCTATGAGAGTGACAGAGCCCTGGCACAGGCTGCCCAGAGAGGTTGTGGAGTCTCCTTCTCTGGAGATCTTCCAAACCCACCTGGATGCC
>JAVCKT010013619.1:0-11823 GCA_032273925.1 Rhynchotus rufescens
AAATTCCAGAGAAGTTGACAAATTATAATTAATATTAAAGTCTTAAGCATTTGAGCCTAACTCTTTTAGTCCATGGTGTTTGCAAGCAACTCCCCTTGTACATATAAAGAAGGTACACACATATATTAATCAAAATTTCTTCAAAATCTAGATTTTACAGCACAGATTATGCAGGTGGTTTTTTATAACATGATTGCTGTGAACTGGGCAGAAAACCAACCTTGAGGCACAGCCCCCATTAAAAGTTCCGTGTTAAAATAACATATGGAGCTGGGTCTATATTAATACAGTTTTTTGAAGAACACCTGATCACAGGCTCATCTAATCTGATCAAACTTTGCTGCCAACTACAGTAAGAGCAATTGGTCTCATAAACTGTAACTTCCCTAAGGATGACTTCATTTCTTTGTAAGCTGAGTTTGAAAGCTGGGAAAACTTGTCTTATGAAAGAGAATGGTCTCATCAAAATTAGATCTCCCCAGATTCAAGGACATGAAGAAATAACAAATGACAACTAACTTTTATTTTTTTAAAATATATTCCTTTCATTGGGGAAAGCTTCACGTGCCAAATTTTCAAATTCTCTTTTCATTCTTTGCCTGTGCTCTCTTCCAGCAACACAATCACACCCCAGTTAACTAACTGTGCTGCTTACAATAAGGACTAATGATCCTCCACTAGCCCCCACCTCCATTAGCAGCTTCAGAATCCCACCAGAATCCCAATTAACACATTGATTTGCTTAAAAGGAAAATAGTGATCTTTGGCTGTCCATTCCACCAGCTGCGTGTTCCATCACCCAATCTCCAGCAAGTCCATTGATTTCCTTAAAATAAAAGCAGCAAATGTCCATTACTTCCCCTCCTCTAGCTGCAGGGTCCTGCTCGGATTCCTCTTTATGCCAGAGTTCACTGGGATGTTTCATCCAAGAAGCTTAAAGACTAATATGCCATGTCTCTCTCCTGCTGACCCGCCGGTCCATCAAACTGATTCCAAGTGACTGCTAGTGTGGGACTGAAGGAAAACGCTCGGCAAGGATGTGAGCTCCATGCTGCCTCTTACAACTTGGTGAAGCATCCAGATAAAATGCGTAACAAAAAGGGTCATGAAAGCCGGTATGTTAAGGTTGTGTCCCCTGCAATCACACTTTGATAATTAGACTTTGTAATGAGGGAGCCCTCATTATCAGGAGCTTTACAAGGAGTCTGCAAATGTTATTCTTGAGGATGGCTGGGGGTCAGGAGGGAGCAGACCCACAACGCCAGCTCGCCCTGAGACCCAGCACAGACGGCAGCTCTTGTGTGCCCAGGAGGGACTCGCTTTAGGGATTCCTTGGGAGAGAAAATTCTGGCTGCTTGATGCCCACAAAGTTTCCCATTTGAGAATATCCATCCTGCTGTGCAGTATACTGCAGATAGAGGTTATAAATAATTAGGAATGAGTGACCCAATTTGGATAATAGATCCAACCTGCCTGTAAGCTCCTTCAAGCACTCTGCCTGGGCTGCACAATGTTAGAACCTCCTCCAGGACGGGCATGAGCACTAGTGCAGACGGCTCTGTGAATAAACTATAACCTCATCATCTTCTGAGGTTGAAGCACAACATACAGACTTCTCAGACAGAAAATGCAAACTCTACTGGCCACTGAAATACCTTTTCACTACAGCCGAGTGAAGTTTGCTCTGCAATAGCTAACTCCAACATGACTCGGGTAGTAAAAAGTACAATAAAAACACTGTGAAATAATAACCAAGTGATAAAATTACAAGTAGGAACACATAAAAAAACCTCACATGCACTGTAGGAACAACGATAAAAGGGTAACTCTCAACCCTTCTAATCTAAACGCAAACCACACCCTTGGGTATTGCCAACTAGGTGCAATCACAAGTGGGAGCAGTGTAAGTGAAACCACATGGATGTGTGATGCGAAAGGGTCGTTCAGAATTCACGCTGTAGCATTTTTCTTGACATACTTCAGAGCTATTACTGGTAGTTGCATTGCATGGGATTACTTAAAGGTTTGTGTTAATTTTCAAGCAGAGTTCAGTCAGTCTCAGCATCTCGGTCAGCACGTTCTGTGTATAACCCATAAAACAGGTTGAGGGGCAAACAGTCCAGGAATGGAATCTTATCCATAATGAATTCAGTGAAGGGTTTGCTAATGTCCTTGACAAAGTCAGGTTTTTACTAGCCTTGTATTCCGTTCTTCCTGACTGTGGTTTTTCTCTCCCTAAAAGGTGATTTGAATAACATTGAGCTCCAGCTTGTATGGAGAGTGCACTCAGACAGGACAAATCATATATAGTTGTTCAGAGCAAACACTTGCATCTGTTTTATTCTGTTTTTCTAGTTTTTTTGTTTTGTTTTCCCTGTATTGACTGTAAATATAAACATAGAAAAAGTACGTATGAAGCCTGGCTGCATTCATCTTTTCCATTAGAGAGGTTGTTCTGCATACAGAGCTAGATTTGCAAGTTGCAGCACGGTAATCTGTGCAGCTTTCAGGTTCACTCCTGGATGCCGACATACTTGTAGTACTGCACAACAAGGCATTAGGCAGGCTCTAAATCACAGCAATTATTCTCAATGAGAATAAAATGAAGATAAAGCTGAAAATAGTAATGCACTTTTAGAAGAGTGATTACAGGGCCTAAAAACAGGGCACAAGGTGTATGTATTTTAGCAATATGCAAACTGAATCCTACGCAAAGCCTTTCATTCTCCTTCGTTGCAGCCAAGCCCTGGAACGTTTCAAAACTCCTCATTTAAAAAATTATTTATTTATTTTTTCTCGCTTTAAAAGGGATTAAGAGGTGGCTGTGTTCCCATCCACGTGGATCCAAATGCAGCTTTCCCTTTCTCGGTGGTTGAAGGCACAGCTTCTCCTTTCTGCTTGCTTCTGTTCCCCCTCATCTCCAGCCTACTTATTTACTGCGGTACAGGCTGCAGTGATGAGGGCCAAGCCTAGCGCAGTTTGCAGGATACCTACATGTGAGTCTGTGTCATTCTCCCTCTTCTTCCCCTCCTTAACACCAGGAAATTATTGCCAAGTGATTAGCATTTGCAGTAAGAAAATGGTTCAGTTAAACAATTCAACTTCTAATTCTGTTCCAAAACATGCGATCATTTGCAGAGCTTAAAGAGAATTACCAACACTAATTGAGTCTGACAGTGCTCCTGTGATGGCAGATAAGAAATATTAAAGCCATTTCTCTGATAGGCAAACAAAAGTAGGTAAAAGTAATATAATTTCCCTAAGCTCATGCAGGAAATCAGTTGTGAGGGTAAGCTGAAAATTCAACATTTGTGATTGTCTGGTAGCCCATGTTCTCCCTGAATTTGCCATCTCTGGTTATTAATTTTCGTACCGTGAGGACTTTGGATCTTGTTTTGAAAATAACATCTGCTAAAATACACAAACTAATAGATACATCTGCATTCACACCAATAATGTAGCTCTGCATTCGGATTTCCACATGCAAATCTTGAATTAGTCTTCTAACAAGTTCATTATGTGAACGGTGTCTAATTTGCACATGCTGTTTTGGCAATTGTCTGTGCCGTTTCCAACACGCAGAACTGCATGCCTGCCCTTTGGAAACTGAAGCTCTTTAGCAACCTTTCATGTAAAATTCCCTATTTTTCTTTCATTGCATTAAGGTGATCTGAGAACTTTTAGCTTTTTTTTTTTTTTTTAAAAAAAAAGAACCAATAGAGAATATTACAAACGACATCCTTAAAGTGAGTTAAGAGTATGATTGACTTTGAAATCACTTTAGTCTTCTCGTTTTTAAAGAGGTTTATTCTGATTAACTGACCTGAATGTTAACGGAACTGGGGTTTTAATTTGTATTCAGACTGTAAGAATATCATCCCCTCAGATGAGACAGTGTTGTTTAATTAGGTCTAGTAGTTAACTCAGAAGAAAGTAAATGTACTGCTAGAGGTTTGGAAGACTGCTAGGGGCTCCTGGGATTTCCAGGAGTTTGGAGAAGCTTAAAAATAAGAAGTCAGTAGTTTTAAGAATTAGAAATGAGTGCTTAGAAGGTATCTGAAAGGTTTTGCAAACTCTGTAGTCAGCATCTCTTAACTTTATATTTCCCATTAGTGTTAATGACCTTGGTAAGTTTGTAATTTACAATTCAAAGTTTTGAAATCCAATAAATAAATTATATATAAGGTCCAATTTTTGTGGTTCCAAAGAAAGCCCTCAGACATGGGAGTAAATTTGGTATTACAGTGTTTTCCACAGGATCCTCTATGTTTCATTTATGATATGAATGATCTGTGAAAATTCTAAGTACTGTACATGCCACTGACAACAGCCATTAATAGCAGTGGAATGATACTATCTTCCCAATTATAGTTTGAATCTTTGCAGTTTTCTCTGTAACTGGTAAAAGAAATTATACCTGTTCTTTGATATTACCATGCCCACATAGCTTAATACATTGTTGAGAATTTGCTTCTGCCTTTTTTGTTGTTATTTTGGGGCTTTTTGTTTTTAATTGAAAGAAACACTGCAAATTGCAGACTGACATTATTTTTTGATGAAATGACAAAGCAAGCACAAAGCTATACAGAGTTGACAAAATGAGACAGAAAAGAAAGGGATTATTCTTTAAAGTTGTAAATGTGAAAATTGATTCAAGAACACTAGCTGTTTTCAATTTTTTATTACCACGTAGTTTAAGGACACCCATGTTCTTACAAACTGAAGTTTATGTTCTGATATGAAAATATAATTAACACGTAAATTGACTCTTTATGTCCTGTGGAGTCTGAAATACCGCACAATTTATAGGAAAATGCGGTGGCATTGAAACATCAGAACATTTTGAAGGGGGGTGCCCTCTTGCAGCAGCCTCACGGCGCGGGGTGACCGGCTGCGCCCCAGCAGCTCCCGTTGGGAGCCCGGCACAGCCTCCCACAGGCCCCACGTCATTTGCAGATATTTTCCAAAGCAGCAACATGACTCAGGAGCCCTGGGGACGAGGCTGGAGGGTGACGGTGAGCAGGCTGACGTCTCGGCTCGTGGAGCCTGTGTGGCCCTACTTGGTCGTTCATTCGGAGCATCTGGCTGTCCACAGGACCTCCCTGTCACATAGCAGGGGTATTTAAGACAGTACATGTTCAAATTCTCAGGCCACTTTTCACATATATTCCCTGTGGTTTGATTTAGTGGCAGGCTCCTATGAAGGTGTGTGCTGCAGAGGAGGTTTACTAGACCACAGGCGCTTTCTCAAACTGCCCGAAGTCAATGGAAAGCCTCCCTGCAGCAAAGTAGCACCCAAAATACCCCTCAAACACAGTTGACATTGTTACTAGAGCAATGCTGAGGAGTTTGCCTAGCTGAAGTCACAGGTGAGATGCATTTCTCTAAACCACACAGCAAACACCCCATGCAGCTGCACCTGAGTTCTCCATGTACAGGGTGTGAGGGAGGACTGGGCTTTAGCACAGCTCATTAATTTTTGTTACAGTAATTTCCCCAAGCGAACACAAAATGTCTCCCTAACAGGCCAGAAAAGCCTGGGAATAAAAGGTATTCATGCTGTAATTTGGAAGGACACCTATAGAATTACTCAATATGGATTTCACTGTCTTTGCAAAAACAGAGTTTTAAAATAAATTGTGTGGTGGAGACTTTAAAGAATCACTCAATATGGATTTCATTGTCTTTGCCAAAACAGAGTTTTAAAACAAGTTGCATGGTGGAATTTTTAAAAATTTAACTGTATGTGATCACAGAGTAGCTTCGCGTTAGTGCCTCTGCGTAGGTAGTAGTGAAATGATGCACCGTTTCCATCAAGGTACCTCCATTTGCTCTGTAAAGCAAAGCAAGCCAGCAGAAGTCGTGGCTTTACTGTGGTAATGGGTTTCTACCAACTCGATGCCAACAGCAGACAGGAGAGGCCAAGGGGAGCAAGGATGGAGCGCGTGCCATCCTTCAGGAGAACTGCTGCCTTCTCCCGCAGCCGCCTGCACTGCTGCAGTGCAGAGCTCTGGGCTTTACTTCTGTCTTTTGGAGTGCGTTACTCTTAAACCTTTCCCTTTACCGTGTGCTCACAATATCTCTCCAGCATTTCTGAGAGTCTGTGGTGTCCTGGTACTGGAAGGCAGCGCAAATGGGCAGCACGTGGGCAGCGCAGTGGGACGCGGAGCTCCGGACACCTGGCGACAGGTCTCAGCTCTGCTGCCCTTGGGACACGCTCCCGGCTCCTCCGGGAAGCTGCGGAGCTGTAACACGGGAGGAGCAATTTTACCCCGGGTAAATGACTCAAACAGGGACGCTTTGTCAACAAAATGTCACTGAGCAGGAGGCTTACGCGGATTGCAGTCCCTCCCTCGCTTTTATCAGCACATGTTCCGAGGAGACAGTGCTGCTCTCCTTGCCGAGCGAGCAGGGAGAGAGGATGGGAACACCACATGCTGGGCCCTGTTTGGGAAACCTCCAAAAATTAGAGACAAATTCCCAAGGGGCTGCAGGAAAAAACTGATATTTAGCTCCTGTGGCTGAGGAAAAAGGTGGAAATAACTCAACTGGTTTATTCTAAGGAGGAAAAGATTAAGCAAGAGCATGGTAATAGCCCAGTACTATGAAAAAGGCTGATTTAAAGAGGGTGATAGTTAGTTATTTCCCATCTCCACTGGAGGTAGGATAGCAGCTTAAGAAGAAATCCGCTTAATTCGCAGGAAAAAAAATAGATTAGAAATTAGGAAAAACTTTCTGCTTATTAAGAGAGATACTGGAACAGCCTCTGTATGGTAGGTTTAGATCTCGTTCTCTGAAAGGTTTCTAAGACTGTGTCAGACAAAGAAAGACCATAGTGCACCCAGAATAATATATAGGCAGAAGTAACTTAAACTTGGCTGCACGAGGAGAGAAGAGGCTCTTCGTTGTGTTCTTCTTACACAAGTGGAGGTAGTTTGGCCTGCAGAATGTGTCGCTGCACACTAACTGGAGCCAGTTTTATTGAAGCTGGATTGTTTTATTTCAGGCAAAAATGGGAGGTGACAGGAAATGTTGCATTTCTGGAATGAATGATTTCACTGGCAATTTTCTGCAATGGTGTATTTTTACACATCTTTTCAAAGTCTGCATCAGGATGTACAATTTGGTTTATTAAAATGAGAAGAAATTGAATTTACCCCTTAGCGTTGAGGGAATTTTAGGATTTCGGATTTTGGCTTTTGTCTGGAGCAACATGAAGCCTCTGTGTCGCGCAAGGGCCCTGCTCCCCGCCATGGCTGCCGACCGGGCCCCTCAGGTTGCCCTGGAGGTTTGCGACCATCTTCCACATTTGCTGATCCTGCTTTGACTAAGGCTTTGTTATCCCGTGTGTCCGGCCTGACTCCTCCATTTCGGGAGGGAGAGGGAGAAGGATGAGGCTCTCGTAGGAGCCCCGGCAGCCACTTGGTGCAGCCGAGTGACGAGGCGGCCTCTGGGCCTCTGCGCGAGGCCTGCGGTGTGCGGAGACGGTGAGTGCTCCGCTGCCGGCCTCGGAGCAAGGCCAGGCTGGAGAGGTTCCTTCAGGACATTGTTAGCCATCTCCCCGTGAAGTAATCCGCTAAAGAAATGAGACCGGGCGCATGAAAACCTGGGGAGGTAATGGAAGCTAGGAGAATGGTAGCTGGTGCCTGAAACAATTAAGAGTTCAGGGGTGAGTCAGAGGGAAAACAACTGCTTTTTATTAGAAATTCATTTCAATTTCATGGGCAGAGCTGGAGAAGTAATTCCAGCGCAGGCTGACGGGAGAGAAACACCTCCCGGACCTCAGGATACGGCTCCGCTCGTGACAGAGGTGCTCGTGTTGTGTCGGAGCAAACCCGGAGCAGCAGACGAGCCCGGATCGCGCACGCGGGACACCTGACGCGCAGCGCCCTCGGAGCAGGGAAACTTAGAGGCTCCTCTGCAAAAACTGCCCTCGCCAAACTCTCCCGAATAACGCCCAGGATGTAGCTGCGGCAGCGGGGATGCGCCGGGCGGCAGGCATTACATCACCGGCACACGGCTCCATTGGCTGCGCCGCCGGGGACAAGACATTCCTTCTTGCACCTTCTCCGAGCTGCTGCTGCTGCTCAGGAATTAACTCTTGGGTGGCCGTCACCTAGGGACCAGCCGGGATTCCTAACTGATTATACACGTGTGTTTTCATATAGGAGATATTGCTAGCCCTAGCTTGAAACTCCCCGTGAATAGGCAGAGGGGGGTTGGTCCGGATTATTTCTCAAACTTTGTGGTGGAAAAAAAAATGGACCGTGTGTTTTGGTTTCTTCAGGAAAAAAAAATATCAGGCTGTCAGGGATATTATAAAAAGCAGAATGGGCTGAAACGGGGCTAGTGTGCAACCTTAGGAATTAATGAATTTCTTAGGGAAGGGGAGGGCTGCTGCAGTAGAATGAAAATTTCCTCTAACTGGTTAATGAGATTAATTGGTGGTGTTGAAAACGGAAAGATGCTGCAGATGCAGGTTAGCTCTACCTTGCTTGCATTTGTGTTGCTCCATTTCAGTTTGCATCCAAAAATAGCTGATAGAATTAAACTGTTTTGCAGGGGAAAGAGTGGGGTACATCTGTGTGCGTGCAATGTGTGTGTGCATGTGTTCAAAATTTCCAGTTCGCCCAGTAAGTGCAAGAAATCAGTTTCGTAAGATTACTGCCCAAAATCAGCTGACGAAACCCATTGCATTCTAAGTAATTTGGTTATATAACTTTTCAAAAAAAAAAAAAAAAAGAAAGAAAAGAAAAAGCAGCAGCACACACACACACACACAAAAAAAAACCCACACAGAAAGATGCAAGGAAGTTTCTGGAAGATCATTTCTTGCCTAACTTTCCTTTTTTTTTCTCCTCTGAAGAAATGTTGTTCCAGGGAGTGTCTGACTAGTTCTGCAGCTTGGCAAAAAAGCCAGACGTTACCTCATAGCTGCGGCCAGACAGCCCATTTCTATGCCAGGCAACCACTGCAGCAGCGCACAGCACAGGGCCCGGCTCGACTAGCACTTCTGCTGCTCGGCGAGTCCTGGGGTGTTTTGTGCAAGGTGGGCTGCTCAGGGGGCACTCGGGACGCTCCGTGCAATGGGGCAGGGGGGCACAACAGGCGCGGGGGGTGGCGGGAGGAGGGCCAGGGGACACAATAGGCGCAGGCGGCATCGATAGTCTGCATCCATGTTATCTTTGGGAAGCAGGAGCTGCTGGAGCTGCCCTGGTCACCCGCCATCCTCCTGCCCCCCCCAAAGGGCCACATCCTAAAGGTCAGAGGGAAGGAAAGCGATGGGGAAACAAAGAGCTGTAATGACGGAGCAGGGAACAGGTCAAACTGAATTAAATGTTTAATTGTCTCCCCTGTGCCTCATCAGACAGTTTGCTTTAAAGCAAGAGGGATCGTTTCTTCCAGCAACAAAATTACCAATTCATCAGTGAATCTGAAGGTGAAGAGTGTTTGTAAACATTACAGACAATATCATTTGCTCCTCGACTCCCTCGGTGTTGATTTACCTTGCATGACTGTGTCATTTACTTAGCGTGTCTGCATGCTCAGTATCACAAATGTGGGGGTCCCCCCACCAAATTGCTGCCAACAAGCATTGCTGTGTAGCCAATCCTGCCACTTTGTGGGTGCATTTTTTGGCAAACTGCAGCGCTGGCACGAGAGGGGGCAGGTTGCCGGGCCCCAGCCGGGCAGAGGTGCTCAGCCCTGCGCCCGCTCACCTCCTCCTGGCACCTCCTCGGGGTGCTGAGACGCGGGCGCGAGGGCTGTGCTCTGTGCGGACAGCGGGAAGGCTCTTGGTGCAACCGTGGTCATACGCTCGTGTCGCATGTAGTGGTGCGGGTGCTCCCAGGCCCTGGTGCTTCAGGGCCCATCCTCACCTGCCGCCTCTGCTCGCTTGCATTACGGTGGAAATTTCTGTGTGGAAGGCAGAAAACCCCTTTGAATAATTTCAAGTTTTTGGAGTGACAAGACAGCTGCTAATAGACTGAGACTTCTACATGGGAATGTTCGTGGTTACTGGCTAGTTTGGTCTAACAAAATGTAGGGATTTGGATCGTCTTTACTAGCTCATTTTCCAGATGACAGAACTCATAGGTACAGAGATCACATATAAAATCAGTAGCAAGGTCAAAACTTTAACAATTCTTGGCTCTAGGTCTAGTGTCTGATCTCTAATGCAGCACATGCTCCCATAGGAGGGAGGACTGAGTCAGTCCTTGTTCAGAACAAGTCCTATGACTTCTTCCAAAGCTTTATTTCTTGCATTCTACCAAAAAAAAAAAAAAAAAAAAAAAAAGGCATATTCCCAAATTTTTAGGAACTTCTACTGTACTATGCGTCAATTTGGAGAACAGAAAAGGACTAAAATGTTACGCTAATGGGCTTAGGGTAAGAGTGGTATCCGTCTGACTCCATTAAGATTGCGTCCAACTATTGTATTATGAGACCCAACAAAATGTGTCAACACCATAGATGGGAAAACCACAGTGGGACTGTTTCCAAGATTTATAAGAAAAGATGTTCTCTAGATCTTCTCAGCCTCGCTCGTGTGCGCTGAGAGCCTGGTAATTCCAGTCACGTCTGCAGTGACCGCACTGGAGCACAACTGCTCCAGCTGGGCCCTTCTGCTCAGGGCATCACTTGGTTCTCCAGGAGGTCTGGGCATGGGAGATACCACCTCCCATGAGCTTTCAGACAGCGTTGCTGGGACCAGAGAGCAGGAGATGCTTCCCACCGCTATCAGAAAGGCTCCACGCGGCCACAAGTGCAGCTGCTGGCCTTGGGCCTGCGCTGTGCTCGCAGGCAGGCTGGCAGGTTCAGGTGTGGGGTGGTTTGCTAAGCCAAGACGGATGTGGCTGGGAAACGCAAACAGCCCGTGAGGCAGCTCTTTGCATTTTGGACTTCTTGGGATGTTCCTAGAGCTGGATGTTACTGGCTGTCAGGCCCCTGCTTGGCTTTCCACCCTGAGGCTGCTTGGTTGGATGTCCTGGATGTGTGTAGCTGGGTAGTCCTGTTTGTGAATGTGTGACACTGTGAGGGTCTGTGGGGGTCTATCAGTAAGAGCCATGGTCTTAACACAGCTTCTCTGTAGTGCCGAATCCAGCCGACTTCAATCACAGGGCTGCAGCCATAATAGCAAAGGGAGAAAATAAAGACATGTTTTTCTGTTGCTTTTTGGCTAATAAGAAGCCCGAGCAGTGAGCTGGGTGCTGGGAGCTGTGCTGGCCATGTGCCTCTGTGTCCCTCCCAAGCCCTTCTCCAGCTCACTAACAGAAATACAGTTTAATTCCCTTTTACAGTCACCATAGGACCACATCATTTTAGGGCCAAATTTCCTCTTAGCATATTGAAGTTTAATGTAGAGTAAATTTCTTCAACCTTTGGCCTAGTGCTTAAAAACACACTAGCAACCCTTGGCACATGGGAGTGAATCCCGAGCCACTCCTGTTTTTCCACAGCGTGAGGGGATTTGCTGTTTCTTATCGTTTCTCGTGTCAATGAAGGCAAACGAATCTAGACATCTTGGTTTCCAAAGATGTTCCTAGCTTCATCTGGGAAGCTCTGGACTTTTGAGTTGTTCCCATATTCCTCATCTGGACACAGTTTTGCTTCAGGGGCCTTTTGCAGCTCCCATGGAGTCTGAGCTGCTACATCTTCACACAGATTTATTACAGAAGATGAGAAGGCATTTGGCCCCCTCACCTTCCCTGTCCCACCTGCACATGACAGTGACCTGTGGTGGGGTTGCTGCATGGGGAAGGAAAGCTTTGGCTTTGCTCCAAGCCATATCTGCCTCCACGGGGCCACGTGGACCTGAAATAG